>PVIH01011626.1:0-22818 GCA_004025045.1 Sigmodon hispidus
TATAATCATACTGAGTTAGGAATTCCCTAATTAGGTAAAATAATTATAATTATGTAGCTTATATCATATTTTCTCTAATACTTATATAAATATGTATTATATATAACTTTATTTTATAGTATATATAATTATATAATATATACATACATTTATTTATATATATAACTATGTTGTAATTACTTGCTTTTCAAATTCTGAATTTTTATTATAATTTTTAAAACTGTTTAACATATAGAGCATAATGTTAACACATATATTTTTGATAGATATATGCCTAAACTAATGAATACAGAAAGCATGGCTACTTTTGCCAAGTGGGGTAGGAAAACTAAGGGTCATTAATATGCCTATAATCCAGTTCCATATAGTTCTCCAAGTCACCCAGGTGGCCTTTCCAACCCCATGATGACCAAAAGAAAGGTCAGCTTGGAAGGGCCAAGAAGGAGTCTAAATGCCTCCCTGCAAGGCCTTCAAGCAAAAGTCACATCTGTCAAAGTAGCAACAGGAATTATTTCACAAACACCTAAATGAAAGAATAAGCTCAAAATTCATCATCTTAGCTACTCACTGTACATTAATCAAGGAATTAACTACAGCATGCTCCTCAAAATAAGTATCAGACATAAAAGGGCAAACAAAAGGGGAAAGGATAGCAAAAGACAAACAGATGAGGGTGACTTACCAAGAAACTAAAGAAGATTTACATTCATAAAAGAGAGGCTCTGAAAACTAGAGTCCTGTCTCTAGAGTAGAAGAGAAACAAGCCAAGTCCAACTGATCATGTATCATGTCTCTCGATATGCTCTGTCTTGTCTTGCTTTGTCTTGAGACAAAATCATACAGTGTATCCTTGATTAGCCTTGAATGGAACTCCAAGAGAAACTCCTCCTCCACTAGTGATATGACATGTACCACTATACCTACAAAGGTTTATTCTCTTAGGCTTTTGAAAGCTTCTTTTCTAATTTTTGAACCCACATACTTTAAATAATAAAGGTTCAACAAGTATTTATTGCAAGTATGTTCAATTTGACAAGACAATTTCTCATGGGTCATCTTATCAAGGCCCAAAACAACCCTATGACATAAAAACAATAATATCTGTTGATAAATTTTGAAATAGTTAAATTCCTCACATTCACATAGATGGTAGGTAAGAACATTTCAGGATTTGGTTAAAATCTTAACACATTTATATTGAAATGCTAATATTGTAATTTGTTAGTCTTCACAGAGATACTTGTGATGGTCTGGATCTAAAAACAAATCACAAAGGCCATATGTTAAAGGTGTGGTCAACAGCTAATAGCACTACTAAATGTTGCAAAACCTTTGGGAACTGAAACAAAATGACATGAAATAGGTCCTTGGAGGCATGTGCAAAAAGAAAATATTGTGTCCCTGTTCTTTTTATTTTTTTTTCTCTGCTTCCTGGTAACCACAATAGAGTAGCATTCTTCCATCACTCCTTTCTGTTGTGAAACACTGGCTTACCACAGGAGTAGAAACAAGAGAACCAAGTGACACATAGATTGGAACTTCTGAAACCGAAAGAAATCCTTCCCACTTGCTGATTTTCTTAGGTATTTCATCACACCACAGGATGTAAACTAACACAACACCAATGTTACTAACATATAGATAAAGATTAGAATATATTTCAAAATCTTGACATAGAGGTTCTGATACCATATCTGGTATTCTCTCAGTCAAATATTAAACCATTAAATACCCATTTACTTTAAGGCTAGAGCTATAGTTTACCTGGTAGGGTGCTTGCCTAGCATGACAAAGTCCTAGGGTCAATTCCCTACACTATGTAAAACTTGGCATGGTGGTGCATGCCTATAATTTCAGCAGTAGGCTGTGCAGGCAGAAGGATCATATATTTAGGGTCATGTTTATTTACATAGCAAATTCAATGCCAGCCTGGAATACATGAGATCCTGTCTCAAAAGCCAAAACCAAATCATATTTCAGTAATTTTACTAAAATGAGAGTTAATGATAAATAAGGCAGATGTGTTCACTGCCAAGTAAAGATTCTTGGGGGAAATATATGTGTGTATATGTGTTCATTATATATTTAAAGTGTATAGAAACTTAAATAAAAACTAAAAGTCCAATAGAAATTTAGCATGGAAAATGAAAGAATGTTAAAGATAAAAATAAGTGGTCAAATTATACAAAATTTTAAGGGTTGAGTTGGTATGGCACTGGAATATGTGTTCTAATAGCAACTAAAATGATTAAACAAAGCCCTTCAGTCCATCAAACAACCTAGTCTTTGAGGTACTTAATGAATTCTTCTAAATTACACTAACCTTTAATTGCTTCTATTCACTTCACCAGCTCCATTGTCTATAATGCATAAAGCAATAACTGCTATAAAAGATTGAGATGCAGGTATATGTCATCAGTGAAAACTATATTTAAGTAAATATTATGTATTAATATTTACTTTTAAAAGTACATAAACTATTACATTAAAATTCCATAACAATATAGATATGTTATATTCAATATTGTGTATGTATATGTGTATGTGTGTGTGTGTGTGTGTGTGTGTGTGTGTCTTCATTCAATAGTGCAATTCCTTGTTAGGTAGAGCCACAAGAATCATATCAAATACTGCTGAGTTTTGAGATACCTTGAAGAATCTGTGGCACAATACTAGCCAAGTTATACAATTAAAGAAAGTATTTTCTGTCTTGTGCTCAACTTTTCCTCAGATTAGAGTAGAGTAATGTGCAGCAAAATCAGCACAGTTATCTTTGCAATCTAACAAACTGTCATATTTATATATATCTATAAAATGTGTCTGTTAAAATAGGTCTCTGGGAGTACAGACGTACACAATACAGACAAAACTCTCCAGTCTTATAAAAGCAGCAACCTAGAGGGGAAAAATCATTTCTGTGGCAATTTATTTAAATAAGTAAAATATGTAATACTTTAAATAATGAGACAGAGTGGTGTATATTAAAGAGAAAACAATTATGGACAGAACAGGATTATTAAAGTCATAATTATGTAAAACGCTTGTTTTACATAATTTGTATGTTTGTTTGAGACAGGGTCTTACTATAAAGCCAAGGATGATCTCAAACTCACAATCCTCTTGCTTCCAAGTGCTGGAATTACAAAAGTAATGTTCTAGTACTTGTTTCTTACTAGTTTCCTTATGACACAGCAGTTGGTATACACCATATGCCAGTGGTCAGTACACTTTTTCTGTAGCACATCTTAGAGTACATATTTCAACAATTTTTGTAATGACTACTTCTTCTGTTATGGCACTTTAGCAGGCATAGGAGTGAATTTAAATATATAGCAATGCATGAAATGGGCTGTTGAGAGGGTTCAGTGGGGTAGAGAACTTGTCCCCAAGCCTGACAACACAAGTTCAAGAGGAATTACGAATGGCTGAAAGGCACCTGAAAAAGTGCTCTTCATCTTTAGCCATCAGAGAAATGCAAATCAAAACAACTTTGAGATACCACCTGACACCTATTAGATTGGCTAAGATAAAAGGTACAGATGACAGCCTATGCTGGAGAGGATGGGGAGCAAGGGGAACACTCCTACATTTTTGGTGGGAATGTAAGCTTGTTCAGCCACATTGGAAAGCAATATGGCAGTTTCTCTGAAAATTGAGAATCAATCTCCCCTAGGACCCAGCAATACCACTTCTGGGTATATACCCTAAAGAGGCACAATCACACACCAAAGGTATTAGCTCAACTATGTTCATAGCAGCATTATTTGTAATAGCAAGAACCTGGAAACAACCTAGATGTCCCTCAACTGAGGAATGGATTAACAAAATGTGGTACATCTACACAATGGAATACTACTCAGCAGTAAGGAAAAATGATATTCTAAAATTTGCAGGCAAATGGATGGATTTGGAGAATATCCTCCTGAGCGAGGTATCACAAACTCAGAGAGATAAGCAGGGGATGTACTCACTCACTAGTGGTCTCTAAACAAACAAACAAGAAAAAAAGCCAAACATGCCCCACCTGCAAACCACAACCACTGAACAGCATGGGATCAGAAACACCCTGGACTGATCTTCAAACCCCACTCCAACTATAGGAACACCTAACTCACTCTTGAGGGAGGGTGGACAAAACTGGATTTTCCAGGAGTGGAGACTAATCCAAGCATTATTGGGTCAGTGGGACCATAGGACTGTCTGCTGCCTGCCCAGGGAGGGGATGGGAAGTTGCGAAGAAGAAAAATGACCTGATGTGGTGGGAGGGGGAAGGGACCTTGAATAAGGATATACAGGGATGGAAAAAAAAATTCAGAGGGAAAGCTGAACACAAAGTAAATATATGTGTAGCAATCTTATTTGCATTATCACCCTTGATAAGTCATGCTTATGATTCTTATCCTCTGTATAGTTATTGTTAACTTCTCAGCATTTTAAATTCATTTTACTGTTTTTCTTGATAAATACAAAATAAATAAAGAAAAAAAAGAAAAAAAAGAAAGGCAGAACTAGACCAGTCCATACTCCAATCACACATGTGCACACACACACACACACACACACACACACACGCATACACACACACACACACACACACACACAAAGTATTTCCACATAGTTTTGAATGAAGACCAAAACAGTTCAAAAGAGTAATATTGGTATCATTTCATTTATTATATACATATAAACACATGCAAAACACTATTCGATGACACACAATGGCTCAGTTTACTAGTTTTCAACTTCATAACTTAATATACATTCAAAAGAAAATGCATATGAATTTTCAATCTGGATCTTATATTATATGTCAATAGACTGGTAATATATAATTTGATCCTTTCTTATTTTTGTTAGGCACAGATACCAGACAGCGAAGGAAAATTGCCATGATTTTATAGTGTACTATGTGGCAGAACTATGATGTGTGAACTGCATTTTCAAATTTAACACACTTTCTAATTATGGTGGGTTTAATCTTTGTGTAATCCACTGTAAGACTGGACAAAAAAACTTACCTCTCTGTGTGCATATATATACTTTAGCTTTGATTAATGCAAAGAAATTTTACTGAGGCTTGCCTCAATATGTATGTGAGTCAACTGTGTTGGAAACAGATTCTTAAACTGTTTCAAGCCTTCAAATAACTATAGCCCTAGCTAATATTTTGAAAGGCATATGAAGGTAATTTGTTATTCTAAAATGTTGGAGTTATACTGCTCTTGAATTGCTGATTCTCAGAAAAACAGGCTTGATGACTGAAGTTGCTAGATATAATTCATTGTATAACATGGCATAGATAATGCAAATCATATTATTCTTTTATGTAATAGTTTTAAATATAGCATACATATCACATAGGTGAAAGAGACTCAACTCTCTGGCCCTAGTGCAGGAGTTAAGCACCGTTAAGCATTGTTAAATACTATTAACTCTTTTTATGTTATTGGAAATATTAGTTCTATGTTCAGGTTTTGCTAACTGTTTTAGGATTTCTATTCCTGTGAAAAGACAACATGACCATGGTAACTCTTATAAAGAAAAAATAATTTGGGTGGCTTACATTTTCAGAGATCTAGTCCATTATCATCATGGTGCAACAAGGTGGCAAGAAGTAACTAAGTGTTCTACATCTTGACTTGCAGGCAATAAGAAGTAGCTTGAGTGTCACAATGAATGAAGCTTGAGCAAAAGAGACTTCAGTGCCCACCTCAAAGTGACACACTTCTTCCCAAAAGGCCATACCTACTCCAACAAAGTCACATATCTGTTGTAAAAGATTTTTGGCCCCATTTGGGCCAGAAGTTTGGATCTTGTCTGTGGCAGTTTTCCAAAAAAAAAAAATGATTTAGACGCTTATATTAATTTTATATTGTTTAGCCTATGTCTCATGCACATTGCTAGCTAGCTCTTTCATCTTAACTCAATCCATTTCCAGTAATCTACCTACCACGTGGCTGTGGCCTGTGGCCCTTAGCTCATCTGGGTTCTACATGCTTCTTGAGCAGCTGGATGGAGACTGACTGACTCTGCCCTCCTTCTACTTTTCTCTACTCAGATTTCCTGCCTATTGCTACAGTGCTCACCACAGGCCAAAATAGTTACTTTATTTATTGAATCACATACAGAAAACAGTCCTACCACACATCTCCTAATAATTCCACTACCTATAGGCTTACGGGGGCCAATTCCTTTCAAACTACTACACTAACTCTATTTGCAGTACTATTTTTAATGTTTCCTTTGTGTGATTAAAAGAGCCAATGGTATGGGCTACAAAGTGGTTAAGAATATTGATTGATCTTGCAGAGGACCCAAGTTCTTTTCCCAGCACCTATATGGTGGCTTACAACCATTTTTAACTCCAGTTGCAGGTGATTTGAGACCCTTTTCCTGACTTGCATGGGCATCAGTACTTTCAGGCAAAACATTCAGATACATAAAATAAAATTAATAAATCTAATATTTCTAAATGTAAAAGGAAGGAAAAGAAACATACCAATAACATTTGACAGACTCCTTTTTTAAAATTCATTCTTCACTCATATAATACATTGGACTACAACCAAATCTCCCTCCACTATTCCTGGTTCCTCATCTACTCAAAATTTTATCTGGGTAGAGAATAAGTATCAAAGCCAGATGACAGGTAAAACAAAACATGAACATTTACTTTGCTGAATCCTCACAAAATAAGCACACCATGTGAACAAATAATGCAAATTAAGACAATGAACAGAATTTTATGGACCCCTGAGAAGCCCTACTTATATCTAGTCCTTACATTCCTACAAGGGTAGTGACTAGGCTGATTGATCTCATTTTTACACTGTAGATTAGTTTTATATAATTTTCAAGGGGGTAGTTAAGACAGGGTTTTATCATACAATCCAATCTTACCCTGAATTCACTATGTATCTCAGACTGGCCCCAAAACTCAGAATCTTCCTTCCTCAACATTGCTTTTTCCTGATCTGAGTACTGGGATTACAGGTGTGTGCTAATATGCCTAGTTTCTGAACATTTCATAAGTGTCATCACAGTGTGCACTCCTTTAAATTAAGGTTCTTTGGATCATTACCATGCTAGTGAGATTCATTCATGTTGTATGGACCTGGAGTGTATTCATTTTCACTACTGATTCTATGTTAAGTGCATGCTATACTTTCTACTGTTGATGAACACTGAGTTATTTCAGGTATGTTTGCTATAAATGACACTGTATACATTCTTATAAATGTCTCTTACTGAAAATAAATCTGTCTATTTCTTTTGACTAAATGCCTATAAATATAGTCTTCTGCTATTCATTTGATCTCAACACTATTCATTCTACACAATGGCATTGTTACCTATTTCTTTTTTTCTTGTCACTTTATTTTATTTTTTTTTAGAAAAATAAAGTCCTTTTTTCCTATGTAAAAAAGTACTTCTTACTAATGAAAAAAAGAATTACTGATTCACAGACAGGCCTACATTCAGTTTTACTCATTTGAATTAAAGCATTCACCTATGCAGGCTTAATGTTTCCTATGTTATGTGGCTGGCTTCCAGTTGTTCTACATTTTGCAAGCCTTTTTTTTCAGTACTCTGATAAAAGTAGTATTATGTTATATATTTTTTCCTTAATGAGGGAGTAATTTAAACGTCTCTGTGTTAACAGGTCTTTTGAAGATCTTTTGTGTAGTACTTGTTTCAAGACATATCTATTTACATTATACTTTTTGTTTGTGCTTTTAATATTATTATTTGTATGTGCACATACACACACATGTCCAGCGATACATATTTGTGGCCATCTGTGCCATGGCACATGTTTAGAGGTCAGAGAACAATATAGTAGAGACGGTATTCTACTTCTACTTTATGTAGGTTCTAATGAAGAAAGTCTAGTCACCAGTCCTGCATTGCAAGTATATTGACCAACACATCACTGGCCTTCATTTCATTTTTTTTTTGAGACAGGGTCTCATTAAGTAGGCTATCCTCAAATGTCTACATAGCCATGGTAACCCTTCAACACTTAGTGACCCTATCTCAAACTCCAAAATTCTGGAGGTACATAAATAAGACATGAATCCAGGCTGGGGCATATATTTTAAAGTAAGCAAAGTGCCATAATTTTATCAACATTCTATGTGGCACTATGAAAACAAAGGCTTGGGTAGTAGAAGAGTTATTAAGAAAAAGAGTGTTGGTGAGATGGTGCAATGGGTAGATGTGATTACCACCCAAGTCTTGCCAATCCTCAGAACCCTTGTAAAGGGAGAAGAGAATTGACTTAACAAAATTATCCTCTGACCTCCATGTGCACATGTGTTCACACACAAATACCATGCACACAAAAAGAAATTGAAAAAGAGAAAGAACATCTAGTGAGAAGATCATTAGTTATCTCTTCCAAATTAACTCTGAGAATGAAAACAAGAAAAGCAGTAAAGGGCTGGAGAAATGGCTCAGAGGTTAAGAGCACTGGCTACACTTCCAGAGGTCCTGAGTTCAATTCCCAGCAACTACGTGTTGGGTCACAACCACCTGTAATGTGATCTGGTGCCCTCTTCTGGCCTACAGGGATACATGCAGAGAGAACACAGTATACATAATAAAATAAATAAACCTTTTAAAAAAAAGCAATAAAGAAACCTATAAAGCAAGAACAAGACAATTAAGGAATATTATACAAAAACAAAGCCTGTGATTTAAGATCTTCATCTTTTTTGTACATAAATAAACCACAAACAGGAAATAGGTCAAGAAACATGTGAACCATAATCAAAGACCAGACAGGCATTATGTATAAAATAAGAGGTTATACATGGTCTTTAGCCCTGTTTCATAATGCTGTGAAATTCAAAGCAATTCAGTGCTCTTAGAATAAAAGACTAAATTCTTTACAAATAGAAATGTATAGTGCCTAAAAATGATATACATATCTTAAGGAACCCATACTTTACAAATACTATTGAATTAGTCAACAGGATACATTAAACTTTCTTTAACCTCAAAAGCCAACATTAGGCTTTACTTTCCTTTTTATTGTTTTTCTTTTTATGAGTTACCAGAATGTACTATGGCATTAGCTGCTTATTTGAGTTTACTTATTAAATTTTAAAAAGACTCTTCCTATAGTAGAACAATAAGCAAAAGAAAGTTAATATTACTGGAGAAGATCAATGCCTAATGGAGACCACATGTGAGTGAAAATGTAGAAGAATAAAAAGTGTGGCTTTGGTTTCAAAATCATAGGCATTTTATAGCATGGGATTTTAGCTCAGAAGGCATAAGAAGAAAAACCAGTATGTTTTAACAATAGTCTTATAAGAGATTTAGATATTGTACTTATAAAATATATTAGATCATATATAGCGAGAGCTCTACAAAAGCAATTAGACCAGAAGAAATAGATTATCACAATTAAAATTCTGGCATTATCATACTGTGAAAGTATGTCACCAAAACAAACATTGAATTATTACTGTATATAGAATATGAAACAAATTTGCTATATCTCAGAGGCCTTATTAAGAGTCCTTTCTAAGCTATATATCACTATCATATCACTATCTAAAAAAACATCATGCCACTCTAATAGTAATACTTAAGGATATTACATTAAATCTATTGAGAAAACCAAAATTCAATTGCCTGACATACACAAATAAAACAGCAACCTCAATTCCCAAGATTAAATATGTAACTGCCAAGATTTTTCAGCAGTTAAGAGCCTTTGGTACTCTTGCAGAAAATCTAGGTTCAGGTTCGCAGCATCCACATTCAGATGGTTCATAAATACCTGTAATTCTACTTTCATGGGTTCTAGATGTTGTGGAAAGGAGGCACTATCACTTTGATCTAGGTGTGGCTTCTAAGCCTTGAAGTCCCAGTATTTGGGATGTAGCTAAAGGGCCAGTTTAAGATTAGGTGCATGTTTGTCCTGACCTTTCTTTATGTTTCTCTCTCATACTCTTGTAGGAAGGTCCTAACCTGCTTCAGCCTTGTGGACCAATGCAGCTTTCCAGGAACCATATTACTATTTAATCTGTTGTATCAGTGAGTGTTCCCCTACAAGCCCTTTAATAAATATTAAACCTTTCATTACCAGTTGCCAGTGATTATTAATTACAATAATATCTGGCACCTATCTGGCTTCTGTGACAACCAGGCATGTATTTGATGTACATACATAGTGTGCATGTGCAGTTACTCAGATATACACAGAAAATTTTTTAAAAACATCAACATACCTTCAGAGAATGTTTATTTTAAAGAATGAAATGCTTAAAAAACAAGATTTACAATTTTTTTCAAGAACTGTTTCTGCTAGGTTAGCAATCCATCACACATAAGAAAATTTATTCAAGAGTTGGAACTGTAGCTCACTTAGAGTGTTTGTCTAATATACACAATGCTCTAGCACCTAAAAATATTTATATTTAATAGTGTAAAGATTTTTCTTATCAAAGATTTACTTCCTACAAACCAATAATACCCCACAAAGAGTAAGAATTATAATTCATACAAGTATAAGAGTAGTTTGTTTATAAACCCAAAATATAAAAACTCAGAAGAGCTGCTATTTCCTTTTGCAAACTAATAACTTGTCTGGCAAATGTGGACCAAAGAAATTAATGATGGATTCCTTGAAAAGTATATTATTATAACACTAACCACAAAGATGAAGAAAATTTAGAAGATGATAGGCAGTGCCAGGCTTGACTTACTTGTTTTGTTTTAAAACTTTTCAATCTAATAGAACTAGAAAGTTATGAAGCCTCAAGAAACAAAAAGTAGAAGAATTGTGAATTGAAGGTCAAAGAAAATTCTACCAATTAGAAAAATAAGCTTGATCGTATTTAGATAAAAATCGCCAGTCCAAAAATGGAGTTAAAAAGGGAGTCTTATTTTGTTTAACACTGTCAGAAGTCACATTTATCTTGTTTAATGTTACAGACCCATGTTTATCACTACATTTAAAATATACTAATATATTTTAACAACTGAGCTTATATGATATTCTATGAGTTTACATGATAATCTATTTTGTCATCTACTTTTTAGAATCATTCACTCCAAGAATTTTTCTATAAAATTAAATTTTAACAATTGTTTATGGCTACAGTATATTCATGTACAATAATATAACCATGTCTTAAAATGTTTTGCTATTTGAAAATAAAGTTTGCTAAATCTAATCATTTAAAACTGCCAGTCCTTAAGAATCGATCTATTGCTTGCTGTTAACAATAATTTAGCAGGAGGCTGGAGAGATGGCTCAGCAGTTAACAGCACTGGTATCTCTTACAGAAGTTCTGGATTCAATTTCCAAAACTCACAAAATGACTTACAACTATCTGTAATGGTAGTTCCAAGGTATCTGACACACTCTTCTAGCCCCCTTGGACAACAGATACACATGTAGTACCAAGACATATGCACAGGCAAAACATTCATACACATAAAATGATAATAAAAATTTTAAAAAAATAAAACCTCCTTCACAATAACAAAAATAAATAAGCATAATGTACCAGACCAGGCATAGTGGTGCATGCCTTTAATCCCAGTACTTATGAGGCAGGCAGATCTCTATGAGTTGTAGGCCAGCCTGATCTACATAATTCTAGGCCAGTCAGAAATGAAACCTAATTGAAACTTCAGTGAGAAACTGTAGAATTAGTAGTAGTAGTAGCAGCAGCAGCAGCAGCAGCAGCAGCAGCAATGTATCAGTATTTTAAAATAGCAATTTCAATACTCATTTCTGATTACTTCCTTGGGACAAATAAGTAAGACTGCCAGATGTGAAAATCTGTAGATGCAGCTATTATATCCTTTAAAGCAAGCACATATATGCTTCTGAGAAAATTAAACAGATGACTACTATATTTTTATGAATAAGTAAATTAATTGAATTAATTTAAGGACTAAAGCCTAATGAACATAGTATGATAGTGGGAGAGTTAGACCATAGATTGTTAAATACAAGATAATTTGACACTGAATGAGGCAACTTCTACCAAGTCACTGTATTCTCTTTCATAGTCAGTTGTGAAATACTTGTATTTGTAGGACACTGTTTCCCCTTTCATTGGTAGGTTTCCTGTTTAAATGTACTGAGACTCAGTGAAGCTTGAAAAGAAAGACTGTAGAAGAAATTTCACACACTTCAAGTGTTCATTGCCTGAGTTATTATATGTACATGATTAGTTGTTGCTATAACTCTCAAACTATTCTATTTTAGGCCCAATTATACATTTTTGATGTCACCTAATTTGGTAACATAGACTATCACCAATAAAAAAAGAAATAGTGTATACCAATTCAACACATTAAATTTAGTATTGCAGTATTAAATGCACTTTGTGTACTTGGTTTCCTGAAGACTTAAAGACGATGTAGGTGAAACAATATAATAAAAGAAGATAATATAAAGTTTCTAAATACAAAGCATTTGAGGAAAACAACACAGAAGAAAATTAAGAATATAAAATACAAAAGACTCAAGTTTGTATACAAAGCTGGCTGAAAGGTTCTGTAACACTGATTTAAAAATATAGTAGTAGATAGTGCCAAGAAACATAGTTACATGAGCCAATGTATCACTAACATAAAAATAAATTCACTGTCCAGAATCTTTGTCAATTATGTTTTGAGACTAAAGGAAAAAAACTTACTCTAATATCTTCAAAAGAAAAGCAATGAAATATTTACATATTTAAAGTTCATAATAAATTTCTTAGACCTTTTATTTTTAAGTGGGCCAAAAGCAATATAGCACAGAATGGGCATTACATTTATATATTTATAAATTAGGACAGAAAATGGCTTCCTAAAACTATCTAGACGTACAACAGAAAGGGTAGTCAATAGAGTGACCAGCAAGAAGGCAACACTTTGCACCTACTTGATCCAGACCAATGTCTGATGGCCATTCTATAAACAAAATTTGAAAGATCTGACTTATTCTGCTGGTCTTTCTCCAAAAAGGGAAGCAAGCACTCCTGAAAGAAATGCTGACAAGTAAGCACAGGGGCCAGGAGACTTTAGAATTCCATTCCAATCTAAATTAAGGGCAAAGTTTAAGGTTCATTTGAGGGAAGCCTTGGGTCCCTAACAATTATACTATTCAACTTCAGCAGATTGTAGAAATCTTCTCAAGTTGATTCCTCAGATCTATATTACCCTGGAAGCCAACAATCAACTCAAATCAGGATATCTCTTATCATAAATCCAAAGATAAAAAGAAACTTCTACACCTGTGTTGGAGTTCCATACATAGATGATATACTTTGTTTTTTGGTTTTTTTATTTGTTTGTTTGTTTTCTGGATTTTTATCACTTTAGTATTCCACTTTCAGATGAATAAAAATATTTCTTTTAATCCTTTATTTCTCTTAGATACACACTTTTCTTTTCAATTTCTCTTAGATACACACATTTCTTTTCATCGGAATGGAAATACAGAAGAGGTGGAAAACATTTGATTAGAAAATTACTTTTTTGCTGTCTCAGCTCTACATTAAGAATATTATACTGTTTTACTTCATCTATGTATTAAGATCCCTGTAAAGCTAGGCATGGTGATACATGCCTTTAATCCAAGCACTACAGAAGCAGAGGTGTACAGATTTCTGTGTTCAAGGCATACCTGAGCTACATAGTGAGACTTTTGCTCAAAAACAAATAACAAAAGCCCTATAAAGTCAATGTGCCCAATATGGCAGAACATGCTCATAACCCCAGCTCTCAGGACGTGAATAATATTTTTTCTAGGCACTTGAGCTCATAAATTTACTTGGCTCACTTTATCTATATTCCAAAGGAATTAGACAACAAATATTGGTTTTAAAAAACCAAATGGATTGAATTACAATTTGGCTGAAGGTGAGGTCTAATTTCCTCACAACTGTGCTTATAACTATTTTATAACTTATATAAATCCACACATGGGTAAAGGGCTAGAACACTTGAATTTTTCAGTAGAAAGCAGAAACAGGACATTTATTGATTGTGGTCATATTAGGAAGAGAGAACTAGAAATCCTGTGAACACCCCCTTCTATCACCACGAAATCAAACTTATGAGTCCTGAAGTAACATTAAATTCCAAATAGAAAGTCAACAACACACAAATCTAAGCAGTCTCAGTCCGGGTGTGGTCCTGCTCAAAACTGAACTGACCTTTCATTGGATGGGTTTTAGTCTAATCCTTAAAACTGTGAAATCTCTCTGGGGAGACAAGTTTTCACTGGGAGGATCATCTTTTCCTTCTCCCATCATGAGATTTTTGAGGAAATTACCTTTCCTTTGAGATCATTGTTTCAATAGTCTGATAGATAAAGTGACTCAAGTGTTCCTAGATGATCATCATTTCTGCTCAGTCCATTACAACTCCCCACCTTCTGTTCTAACACCTCAATATTGAGGTAGATTATGTGTATGTCTCAAGCAAATCTGGTAAACAGAATGCAAGGAGAGACCAAGGTTAGAACACAGTGTTAGGTGGTAGCTGTGTATTTAAAAACCATTTTCATTTTTACTATGTTGATCCTACCTATCCAGGAACATGGGAAAACTTTCCATGTTCTTATATTCTCTTCAATTTACTTCTTCAGGGATTTAAAATTTTTGCCAAACAGATCAGATACTTCTTTGGTTATAGTTACAAAAAAGTATTTAATGTTATTTGCAGCTATTATAAAAGGTTCTGTTTCCCTTATTTTTTTTTGAGCCCTTTTATCTTTAGTGTATAAGAGGAGGACTTTGAGTTAATCTTATATCCTGCTACATTGCTGAAGCTGTTTATCAGGGGTTATCTGCCCTGGCAGAATTTTGTTGGGTCAGTTATGTATACAAACATGTCATCTGCAAATAGAGATATTTTGACCTCTTCCTTTCCAATTTGTATAACCTTTATCTACTTTTGTTCTTATTGCTTTAGCTAAAACTTTGAGAACTATGCTGAATACATAAGGGGAGAGGGGACAGCCTTATCTAGTTCCTGATTTTAATGGGATTGCTTTGAGTTTCTCTCCATTTAGTTTGATGTTGGCCATCAGCTTTATGTAAATCGCTTATATTATATTTAGGTATTTTCCCTACATTCCTGATCTCTCCAGAACTTTTATCATGAAGGTGTGTTGGATTTTGTCAAAGGCTTTTTCAGCATCTAAGGAAATGATCATTTGTTTTTGTTCCTTCAATTTGCTTATATGATGGATGACATTTACAGTTTTATGTATGTTGAACCATCCCTGCATTTTTGGAATGAAGCCTACTTGATCATGGTGAATAACATTTTTTATATGTTGTTGAATTTGGTTTGCTAGAATTTTTGCATCAATGTTCACGAGGGAAATTGGTCTGTAACTCTCTTTTTTTGTTGCATCTTTGACTGGCTTGGGTATCGTGGTTATTGTGACCTCATAAAATAAGTTTGGCAATGTGCCTTTGGATTCTACTGTATGAAACTGTTTGAGGAGCATTGGTATTAACTCTTCTTTGAATGTTTGATAGGACTGTGCACTGAAACTATCTGGGCTTGGGCTTCTTTTATTTGGGAGACTTTTAATGACAGGTTCAATTTCCTTTGGAGTTATAGGACTATTTAAGTCTTTAATCTGATCTTGATTTAATTTTGGTAAATGGTACCTATAGAGAAAGCTGTCCATTTCTTCTAGGTTCTCCATTTCGGTGGAGTATAGATTTTTCGAAGCATGACCTCATAATTCTCTGGTTTACCTGGGGTTCTGTTGTTATGCCCCCCTTTCATTTCTGATTTTGTTGATTTGGGTACATTCTCTCTGCTTTTTGGTTAGTTTGGATAAGCATTTATCTATCTTGTTAACTTTCTCAAAGAACCAACTCTTTGACTCATTGATTTTATGTCTTGTTCCTTTTGTTTAAATTTTATTGATTTCATCTCTAAGTTTGATTATTTCTGGCTGTCTATTCCTTCTAGGTGAGTTTGCCTCTAATTGTTCTAGGAACCTCAGCTATGCTCTCAGATTCAGGAGGTCCCACCTATTGATTGTTGTTCTTAGTGTCTGTGCTACTGGTGTTATATTTAGGAAGTGATCACCAGTGCCAATGCATTAGAGGGTATTTCCTACTTTATTTTCCATCAAGTTCAGTGTATCTGGGTTTATGTTGAGGTCTTTGATCCACTTGGATTTAAGTTTTGTGCAATGTGACAGGTTTGGATCTATTTTCATTTTTCTACACACCCATCCATCTATGCCAACATCATTTGTTGAAAATACTATCTTTCTTTCATTTAATATTTTTGGACTCTTTGTCAAAAATCAAATGTTCATAGGTGTGTGAGTTAATGTCTGGGTCTTCAATTGGATTCCATTGATGCACATGTCTGTTTTTTATGCCATTACCAAGGTGGTTTTATTACTGTAGTTCTATAGTACAATTTGAAGTCAGGGATAGTGATGCCTCCTGAGGTTCTTTTGTTGAGAAAAATTGTTTTGGCAATCCTGGCTTTCTTCTTATTAAAAATAAAATTGAGTATTGTTCTTTCACGGTCTGTAAAAACTTTTGTTGGGATTTTGATGGCCAAGGACACAGTCAATAAGACAAAAACGACAGCCTACAGGATGGGAAAAGATTTTTACTAACCCTACAAGTGACAGAGGATTGATCTCTAAAATATATAAGGAATTCAAAAAACTAGAGCCCCAAACCCATAAAAACACAATTAAAAAGTGGGGTTCTGAACTAAAAAGGGAATTCTCACCAGAAGAATTAAAAATGGCTGAAAGTCACATTAACAAGTGCTCAACATCTTTAGCCATCAGAGAAATGCAAATCAAAACAACTTTGAGATAACACCTTACACCTGTCAGGATGGCTAAGATTAAAAACACAGATGACAGCCTATGCTGGAGAGGATGCAGAGCAAGGGGAACACTCCTCCATTGTTGGTGGGAGTGTAAGCTTGTTCAGCCACTTTGGAATGCAGTATGGTGATTTCTCAGAAAAATGGGAATCAGTCTCCCCAAGGAACCAACAATACCACTCTTAGGCATATACCCTAAAGATGCACATTCCCACCCCCAAAGCATTAGCTCAGCTATGTTCATAGCAGCATTATTCCTAATAGCAAGAACCTGGAAACAACCAAGATGCCCCTCAACTGAGGAATGGAGTAACAAGCTGCTGTACATCTACACAATGGAGTACTACTCAGCAGTAGGAAAAAATGATATACTAAAATTTGCAGGCAAATGGATGGATTTGGAGAATATTCTCCTGAGCATGGTATCACAATCCCTGAAAGAGAAGCAGGGTATGTACTCACTCATTAGTGGACTTTAAAAAAATAAAAATAAAAAGAGAGATATGCCATTGTACACAAGAACTCAAGGCTAGAACATAGCTAAATAACACAATTCCTCACTTCTTCATTGATGGCCTCTGACAGATGTGTGGGTAAGGAAAAACTTTTCTTTAAGGGTCTGGCCACATGGAGTTTAATTATGCTCCAGTAAGTAAATGAGCAGCATGAATCGGCAGTTTTGTCAATGGGGATATCATAATAGTGGGCATGATTCTGAGAGGTCTGATATCTGAGTTTGAAAGGGTGCAGGATGTAAAAACACCAAATAATAAATAAATATATAAAAAGAAAAGAAAAAAGAAATACTATGATTACTATCAGGGTTTCACTGGCTTTGTAACTTTTAAAGGCTTTGTTTATTTTCTTACGTTTTATGGAATTATATGATATGTATTTGTCTTAGTTTTTTTAAATTATAGTAGAATTCTGTAGTAAGTCCATATTTTCTTGTGTTTCTTTCTGTTATTGCTGGTTTTTTATTTTTAGTATGAAGTATTTTATTAATATTTCAAGTATTTCAAGGTTACAAAGTATGCATTTGTTAAAATCATTCATTGAATTTAGGTTTAATTTTGCTATCTAAAAATGCACTAGTTTTTTCAGAATCTTCAATTTATTGAAACAAATTTATAATGTATGTCCTTATCATTTTCTGGAATTTCATCCATATCTGTTATAATGTTTGCCTTTCAATTTCTAGTTTTATTGATGTAGGCTTTTCCCCTTTTCTTGTTTAATTTGGTTAAGAATTTTCCAATTGTGTTTAGTCCTTTAAAACTAAATAAATTTAAAAAAAAACAATTTTCATAACCTCTTGGCTTTTAGTTAATTTCAGAAGGGCCGGTACAAGCACTACCATCTAGCTGGTTTGAAACATGGTCCTTTCATGAAGCCTAGGCTAACCTCAAACATATGAACCTCTTGTTTCTACTTCCCAAGTGCTGGATTATAGGCTAGAGCTGCCACGCTTAATGTGCTATCTACAAATTTAGCCCAATTCTCAAGTTGAAGAAAAATGGGGTTTTGAGAATTCCCCATTTCAAAACATATGATGTTTTGGGGAACAGAGGAGTCCTACCCACTCAGTCTTTGTAGGAGGTCTAGTGTATCTTTTCTTTAGAGACTAGCTTCAAGCTGTAAACTTCTTAATTCCTGCTTTACATACCAATTTTGCAAGTAAAATGGATATCTGGTGAATCCATTTTTTTCCCCAAAAGGAGAAGCAACTGTCTGTCTTTAGAATTTATCCTGTCCTGACAGGGATTTTGCATAGCATCAGAGTTCAGAGAGTACAGAAAAATTAAAAATATTACTATCTTACAAATAAGAAAACCAAGTGTTGGCTTGATCCTAAAATGACTTTATGATTAAAAGTACTACTGTGTTTCAGGTCTGACTCATACTAAAATTCTATCCTTGTTATAACATTAAAATAAAAATGAAATGTAAAAGGCCATTTTTAGAAAATTGAACCACAGATCTTAATCCAAGACTTTCAAAGTTGGAGCTTAGAGATGCACTTCCAAGACTATTATGAGAATAACATAATTGAATCAACCCAGCCCTCTACAAATGCTGAATAATTTTCTACTTTAAAGATTCTGCTCATACTACATGCCTTCATTAAATGTCAGTCCCCTTTTAAAACTAATTGATTGTTAAAGTCATAATTTAGAGTAGTACATTGCCTTTCTCCTTAGTCAAACATGTTGATTAGCCAGCAGAACATTATCTCTGTCCTCTGAATTTTGATAAGACTCAAATTAAATGTACTCATTCTTATTAGCAAACTTTCTAACCGTGCACAGTATTTTCCTCAGATGGCAAATGACTTAAAAGATGAGGGCATGGCTTGGCCTCTGCTATACTATCATTCAGCAACCAGCTGGCACAGAAAATGCTAAGGAGTTGAGAGGTGAGACACCAAATCTCCTCAGTAATCTAAATAAACTAGTTTTCTGCTTCACTTCCTTTCTTTAACTATAAATCCCACTATTCCTTTTTTTATACTCTTGACAAACTATCAACAATAAGCAGTGAAATATGGGCACTATATCATATTGTTGGTTTTCTTCCTTTTGTTGTTTTGGTTTTTTATTTAACTTTCTTCTAGTTTCATATAAATTGGTTTCCTTAAGACATTGTCATACATGTATATCATTATACTTTGATTTCCCATTTTTTATTTTTCTAATTATCCCTAAAACAAAGCCATACTTGTTAGAAATATTCAAAGTACAGATACTTTTGTAGTATATTTGAAGAATGTTTTCTGTTCACCAAAATGATTTACAGTTTTTAAGGCCATCAACCTGTAAAATGGAAATATTTTATTAGCTGCATTATTACCCCTTACATGCAGCTACTTATTTAAAGCAATCCTCGATGTCTGTTCACTTAGGATGGTTTCATTTCATTATAAGGAAGAGAAAAGCACATTCCCCTATATTTTACATACATCTCTTATTATTTTCTAATATTAAATTTCTTGAATCAATCATTATTTGATAACTAACCATACAGAATGATTTTATAAATTTTACCACAAATTTAACAGTGTTACATTACAGAATGGTTGCCTCAAGTTAGTAGTAAAGTGACTAGTAACAAAAGAAAGAAGCAAATCAAATTAGGGAAGATAAAACTTAAAAAAAAAACATTTAAAATAAAATGACAAGTGCAGAAGTTTTTACTATACTCATCTTTCCAGTTTGGGTTACCTTGATCTTTCATATTTAAAAGAAAAAACATTTTATTGGGCACAGTTGAACATACTTGCCATCCTAGCACTTGCCACATAAAACAGGAAGACTGCTGCAAGCTTGGCATGAATGTAGGCTACATACTGAGTACCAAGCCAAGCCAGTGAGGGCTATAAAGCTAGACCATAACTCATGTATTTGTTTTTCAACTTTGACCCAATAAGTTAAAAAATAATACCTCTTCAGTTTACAGTTTCTTGATCACTCATTAAACATGCACATCTAAGCAAAATAAAACAATCTCTCATGCCCCATTTTGCATAAAACATCATTTTTTTCATGGGTATGCATACTCTGTTAAAAATTTTAAAAGCATTCAAGGATATTTTCTTCTCAGAAATCTTTTACAGACATCAACTGCCCTCTTACATCTTTTACATGTTATCTTTTTATCCTTTGGTGGTGTGGCCTCAGATAAGTTGCCTTTGCTCTACTCAATTGTTTCATATCAGAGTAAGTAGCTCCTATTAAATTCAATGGGAGAGACACGAAAAGATTGCATGAAAGTAGAAGGAAAATTCCTTAAGAAGGATTCCAGAAACAAAGAATGGAAAGAGGGAAAGAAATGAAGGGATGAAAATAGCTAAATATATTATATAAGTGTATGAAACTGTAATTAAAACAAATAAATCTATGAAACCTGCTTATTTTGCTATATAACCTATTTTTTGCATCTTCCCAGAAAAACAAAGTACTATTTTTAATAGGTCTTAAAGAAATGATAATATGTTGTGTCTTTCAAGTGTGTATCAGACTACTGAAACAATGGATCACAAACAAATGGAATCTTATGAAGGAAAAAGTACCAGAGTGGTAACTTGTCTCCAGAAAAGTGATTTTAAACAGCTCTAACAACTTCTTAGACTACTTTACATATGAAATTGAAGCCTAAACAGTGATCTATCAGTTGTGGGTACAACCACACTCTGGTGGGGACTGCTTAGTTGTGAGTGTTTTTGGTCCTCTATTTAAACTACAACCTTATTTCAGGATCCTTACTTCAGAACCAGTTTGCTGAGTCTCTTTGTCCCCTCTTCTCAATGTTGCCACATTATATAAATCTTTCTCTCATTTCCACTATTAAATTGGCTGTTTTCTTTGAGGACAAGTGGCCTTACCTGGCTTAGGGCACAAGCTTTGATCTCAAAGTTTGATAATATACTAAGTGACTCATTCTCTGGAGAATTGAAATCTTTGGCCACAGAGTTAATTCTTAGTTTCACAGCCTCAAAATCCTTCCTTAAAATGATATAACATCTTCTAAGGCCAGTACCACCCTGAACACACAAAATCTGGACTGAAACAATCAACATATGAGATCTTGTTCAATCTTTTCTTCCTCAGTGAGTTCCTCAAGAGGAAAAATGCTCTATTTCCAAACTGAACACAATTTTCTGAAAATAAATAATGCAGAAACATTTCTAAAAGCTCTTTTTGTGGCAAAAGCCTGTAGAGGGAACCACACAGTCTCTGAGGGAGAAGATTATTCTAACATATCAATATCTACATGGCATTTTCCTGTTAATAAAGCAAGGACACAGGAATTCATGTGTAAACAAATGTTTTGTATATGAAGGAAGAACAATGAGACATAAATTTGACAACTATCTGGAAAATGTATGTAAACTCAGAAACTATAGAAAGGAGATCTTTAATTCCACAACAGGAAAAAATAGGAGGAAAATTAAAAAAAAAAAAAACAACCAACCAAACTAACAAACAAAAATGAACCTCATTCTAACCAGATGAAAAAAAAATCAGTGATAAACAGAGATTCTCTTGGGTGAATTTATTAAACAAACTACAAACAATATCACCACATTTTGTAAACAGGAAAAAGGTTGAGCAAGACAGTTATAACAACTCATCTGGTAAAGCACTTGCCTAGCGTGCACAAAGATCTGAGTTTGATCCTTATCATGAACCTAACACATAATGATGCCTATTATGGCAGCTCTAGTTTAGGAAGTAGAGACAACAGAACCAATGTTTTTTTTTTATTTATGTATTAATTATTTTTATATCTTGTACCCCATCAACCTCAGTTATCAGGCCTCTCAGATTCTGGTCTGTGTGTAGTTTGACTGAGCTTGCAACTCCCACATAGTCCTAATGAAAAACAGAACCAATTTAAGATTATCTTTAGTTGTTACATAGTGTGTTCAAAAACTCACTGTTCAAAAACTCCCTGTTCAAGACCAGACTAAACTGCATGAGATCAAAAAAAAAAAAAAAAACAATTTCTGTAGCCATGAGGCCAAGTTCTTAGAATCACATTACCTTCTACTACTATATTTCTATTTCTTATGATATTCTTTTATCTTGGAAATGGCCAAAAGAACTTTAATTTGAAACCATGTGCCAGATAACACTTTTAAAATTAATGCATTTCTCTGATGGATACTGATTTTGAATACTTTTTCTTATGTCTAGTGGCCACTCATGCTTCATCTCTTTTTATTCCAATAACATTTTTTGATTAGGACACTAAATTTCTTGGTTAGTTTTCTGAATTTTTAATATAGCCTATACATTAATCCTACATCAGATATGTAGCTAGTAATTTTTCCACTATATAGGCTGTCTTTTCCTTAGATTAATTAACTGATTTCTTTGCTATCAAGGAGTTTTTTTAAAAATTTCTTTTTTTAAAAAAACTTTATTTATTTGTTTATTTATTTATTTGCCTTGGTGTTTTGCCTGGAACTGG
>PVIH01011626.1:22918-53008 GCA_004025045.1 Sigmodon hispidus
TTTTTTTGTATCAGCTTAAGAGTTCTCATCTTACCTTCAGGTCTTCCATCAGTTTGGAACTGGTTTTCATACAGAATGCAAGACAGAAATCTACTTCCATTATTCTACATGTGGATAATATGTTTGCCAGCAGCATTTATCAAAGAAGCTGTCTTTTCTATAATATATTATTTTGCCATGTTTATCAACATTAGGTGTTTGTAATAAAAAACACACTGAGATGCTACCTTACTCCTGTGAGGATAGTAGTCATCAAGAAAAAATAATAACAAATGTTGGTGAGGATAAAAGTGAATCCATATATACTGGTGGAAGGAAAGTAAATTAGTCCAGTGGTTATAGAAAAATATATGAAAGTTTTCTCAGAAATCTAAAAATAGACTTACAATATGACTCACTTGAATAATTTTTCAGTATTTACTCAAAAGACTCCTAATTCAAGATTTGTGGAGACACTTCAACATCAATATTTATTGTAGCACTATTCACAACAGCTAAATCATGGAACTAACTTGAGTGCCCAAAAAGAAAAGAATGAATTCAAAACTGTAGTTTATACACACAATGGAAAGTTATAGCCATAAAGAAGAAAGAAGTTATATTGTTTTAAGAATTAATACAACTAGAGATAATCACATTAAGTAAATTGAGTCAGTCTCAAAAAGACAAATATTATGTTCCCTCTTATTTCTGGAACACAGATCATAAAATCATATGATACTAATGATGACATGACCATAGAAATGAGACTGTGGAAAAGGGGGATTAGTGCAGAGGTAAGGGGTGAAAAGGATGGTAAGAAAGTATGAAGGTATGCTCAAAGTACATTATGCACTTGCCTGAAAATGGTTTTGTATATCTCTGTATAATAAAAACAAAATAATAAATGCAAAGGATTTGAAGGAATACCAAAGAAAGAGACAATGTGCTTTAGATTTAACATGGTATGTCCACTTTTAAAATATATGCTTAAAATAATTGACTGTACATGTGTCATGAGATTTTAAGGAGTGGTGAGCATTCACTGAATATATTTCTTTAGGTATTCCTGCCTTCCTCTAGCATAAGGACTGAGAAATTTTTCAGATTTCCTTGTAGCCCAATTTTAGGCTTTAGCTGTGAGGGGCCTCCTCCAGCAACTCCTAAAAGAAGAGACCTCACTCAGATGGCTGGGTCCTGCCTCCAGGGCGAACTGCATCATCAGAGAAGGACTGAGGCCTTTGAAATTCAGACCCCTGGCCAGGGAGGAGTCAGAGATGAGTAGATTCTGGCACCTGGACCACCCATCCAGAAAGTCCCTCTCCGGGACCAGGGTCAATCCCTAGTGCCTGATCTCAGATTCTCTCTAGCAGACAGGTGCTAGGCTTTAACTGTTAGGGGCTTCCTCCAGTGACCCCTAAAAGAAGGAACCTCACATGGCCAGGCCCTGCCTCCAGGGCAACTGCATCATCAGAGAAGGACTAAGGCCTTTTAAATTCAGACCTGTTACCAGAGCAGAGTCAGAGGAGAGCAGATTCCAGCACCAAAAGTGATTTTTCAAAAAAGTCTTCTTTGTAATAACTATTTTTCTGGTACATGCTCCTTATATTTGTCTTCTTTTTTTTTTCATGGAATAGAATCCTTTTAACAATTAAAGCAATAAGAGATCCCTATGCTACAATTGGCATACTAGAAAAAGGGAAAATGATACACCATTGAAGACATCCACTCTGTATTATACATTTCCAAACTTAATCTATGAAAATATTCAATGGAAAAAAGATAACATCTTCAACAAATTATGTTGACATAACTGGATGGCAGTATGTAGAAAAATGCAAATAGATTCAACCCTATCACCCTGCACAAAACTCAAATTCAAGTGGATCAAAGACCTCAACATAAAATCATCTACACTGAACTTGATAGAAAAGAAAGTGGGAAATACCCTCCAATGCATTGGCACAGGTAGCCACTTCCTAAATATAACACCAGTAGCACAGACACTAAAAATAACACTCAGTAAATGGGATCTCCTGAAACTGGGAAGTTTCTGTGAGGCAAAGACACAGTCATTAAAACAAAATGACAGCCCACAGAATTCGAAAAGATTTTCACCATCCCTACAAGTGACAAAAGACTGATCTCTAAAATATATACAGAACTGAAGAAACTAGAGCCCCAAACCCTGAATAAGCCAATCAAAAAATTGTTTTCAGAACTAAAAAAAGGAATTCTCAGTAGAAGAATTGCAAGTGGTTGAAAAGCACTTAAAAAATGCTCAGCATCTTTAGCCATCAGAGAATTGCAAATCAAAACAACTTTGAGATACCACCTTACACCTGTCAGAATGGCTAAGATCAAAAACACAAATGACAGCCTATGCTGGAAAGGATGTAGAGCAAGGGAAACACTCCTCTATTGTTGGTGGAAGTATAAGCTTATTTAGCCACTCTGGAATGCAGTATGGAGGTCTCTCAAAAAACTGGGAATCACATTTCCCAAGGATCCAGCAATAACACTCTTAGGCATATACCCTAAAGATGCACATTCCCACCCCCAAAGCATTAGCTCAACTATGTTCAAAGAGCATTATTCGTAATAGCAAGAACCTGGAAACAATCTAGCAACATCATCCCCCTCAAATGAGGAATAGATTAACAAATCGTGGTACATCTACACAATGGAATACTACTCATCAATAAGAAAAAATAATATCCTAAATTTGCAGGCAAATGGATGGATTTGGAGAATATCCTCCTGAGCGAGGGCTCACCAAGCCAGAAGAATAAACAGTGGATGTACTCCCTCATTAGTGGATTTTAAGCAAAAACATTTCTTTTTCATTGAAAGACGATGGGTAAATAAAGTGGTTTAAAACATGCACACACACACACACACACACACACACACACAAAAAAAAAAAAAAAACGAAAATTGTGGCTTGACTGTAGAAGGGTTGCTTGCTTAGCAGAAATTTGTGGTGGTCATAGTGCACCTGTGGGTATTAGCTATGACCTACTGTGCTTTCTTCATTTGTAGCTGAGCCTAATCTGGGTTGAGGAGCTTTAGGAATTATTTTTTATGTTTCATGTATTTTAGAGAAAAGAGAAGTTTTATTACTATATGATTTTTTAGCTATTCTGAATGTTTTGCTTTTTTAGATGAAATTTAATACTGATTTTCAACAAACAATAAAAAAAAAGAAATAGTTACAAACTATTTAATATGTCAATAGAGCCTTATGATTGCACTTCCTGTTTTCAAAAAAGGTGCTGGACAGATGAATAATAATTAAGTTCTCTACTTGCACAAGAAAGGGAGATACACCAGACACATTTTATATTCTACAAAAGGACACACTGTGAAAAGAATGACAAGGTTAGCTACATCTGGGAAAAGATTATAAAATTAAAGACTTGCTTGCCAGAAGCAAAAGGGAAAGAACATATTATTCTGCCTTCTTCCCAATACTCCTTACCTCTATTCTCATGATAAAAATGAAAGCCTAGAACATTGCAGTGAAAGATAACTACTTATCTTTACAATAAAATTTTAAAACAATTTACCACAGCCAACTATTATGCCAGTGTGTAATTATTACCAAAATGCATATAAAACTTGTCTCATATTGTGTTTATGCTAATGCACATAGCCAAAGCTACTCAACCAAACCAACCAGTCACAATTCAGTGACTATATAAGTATGCATCAGATATGCTGTTGCATCTAACCTAAAGTCTGATATTCTAAGTCTTCTGACTCAAAACCTATTGTGTTCCTTCCCATGTAGTAATCACCTCAACTCCAGAATAAAGAGAAAAGCATCATGATGTCATTTGTGATCATTAAAAAATCTCATTGCAATTATGGTCTCTGGCAAAGATCTCAGGAGACAAAATCAGACTATTGTGTAACTAACAGTCTCAAAGTTCAAAGTCTTCAGAGACTAACTGGATCCAAGAATTTTACAAAGTTACCTCACCATGTATTCATTTCCTTGGAAACTGTCTCTGAAATGTCTAGCTGAAACTACTTAGAAAAGTCAGTATTAGGAAATGTTGCTCCTACAAACAAATGTTCCTTCTAATTTGATGCAAAAAATTCTCTTTGACCAAGCATTTGCTAAACATCATCATATAATGGGATCCTAACATATTATACTATTAATTCTAAAACAGACTTTCTCTTTGTCTGTAACATGAATACTGAATTAGGAGTCAAGTCTCTTCAAAGCATAGGTCCTTACTTCTCATTTACTTGAGGCATTTATCTACAATAGAGATGTGAGAGTGAGGCAAAGGATAGTAATTAATGTGGCCTTTAGAGAAAATGAACAGAAATGTAACTGGATCTTCAGAAGAATCACATTATTCCATTAAATTCCAAATAAATATTTTTAATCATATGGGGAGAAAAGTATATCACTGGCAACATGAGTAATAAATATCTATTAAAAACTTCCTTAGCCTTACTTGCTTTGTTATTCTTGTCTTGATTTTTCCCATATTTTCAATGTTCATTTATATAATTAATACCTAAGAGTAGCTTAGAATGCTTGGTTTCAACTCATGATACCTGAGAGAAAAAGAAGCTTCCTATAAGTAGATATGTAATTATAGATCACAAGAGCCAACAGCAAAATGATTATTAAAATGATGAGAAATACCCAGATATTTTCAGAATTCCTTAGCCTACCTATATCCCTAACAGCAGACCTAAGACAAAGAAGTGAATCCACTTTCTAGTTTAGGAGGCTGAATACTGGAGTGAATAGCAGCAAAGGGTTCCATACTTGGATCCCCTTTAAAACAATCACCCTAAGAAGCCAATGCCAGATGTTTAATTTTAGTGAGAGGATAACAAGGTAACTGTGACTTCATTCTCATTCAGTACTAAAGAGAACTTACAGTAAGAACTTAAATTTACCAAAACAGTATCAAGAATTCATTATCTCTTACATGTGTATCAATGAGATAATGAGTCCAAAGTCACATGGTAATTTAATAAATTTTAATGAACATGTTAACCTCCAAATCATAAGTAAAAACCTTTTCTTCTTAGCTGTTCTACACCATTATGTCTGTGATAATTTCCTTGTTTCCTAATTTTTATGTGCATCTTTAGGGTATTCCTACAAATAATTTCATTTATTTTGCAATTTGTCTATGAGGCAAAAAGTTAAAAATGAAATTTATTTAATTACCTAGTTTACTATTCCCTATAGTCCTCCAATAAATGAGTTAGGCATAAGTACAAAAACCATCATTACAGAAATTTCCCCCAAACAGTTCATTTACATAGATAGCATCATATAACAAAGCATATCATAATAGTCTAATGTTTACTTAACATTGTTCTAACATGTCTCTTTAGATACATGACTGCAGGAAAACTTAAAAATGTTTTCTTTAATGTTCACTTTAATTAATTTGCTAATGATGAGTAATTTAGTATGGAAAGTTCACTAAATATCCAGTTACTCAGTAGGCCCTTATTAGATGCAAAAGGTTGGGGCAGGTTTTTGTTTTTGACTTTACAGAAAACCAGAAATAACTATCTTCAAGAAGTTAAAAGACCTTGGGCATGTAGACACATAAAACAGAAGAAAGGCTATCCAGAAAAATTCAGAAGCAAAAGAATATTGCATCTATTGGTACCAATATACTCTATGTGGTAAAATCTTTCTTCTTAACCTCTATCTTTAATTACAAGATAAGTTGAGGTCTCAGTTAGATTATGAATTAAAGCTGGATTTGGAGTTGGAGTGTGGCTCCCTCTGTTCCTAAACTCAAGCATACTTGTTAATGTAAAAGATAAAATCTCTGTATCATATCAGAAGAGCCACCTGATATGTGACAGAAGATTGACTAAAAAGAATGGAGAGTTCTATTGTTACTAATCCTATTCTGAATAAAAATGTATGCATTTAGCTTTCTGTATATTGTTTTGGGTTTTAGTCTCTTATCACTTTTCTGCGGTGATCCATGACAATGCCTAATTGTGAACTGGAAGCATCCAAAAGGAAGATAGGCCCCACAAAGAGGATATCACATGGACTATGACAAAACCAACAGGTTGACAAACACCAACCAAAGATCAAATTTGGACTACAAGCTGCTCAGGACAATTTTTAGGTGGCTAGCTGAGATGAACCAGCTTTACAGACTCCCCTTTAGCCAGGACCTGAGACAAGCCTTGCACTTTCCTGTTATGCGGAAACTGGATAACAAATAATACAGCTACATATTTCAAGACTTTATAATCAATAACATTTTTCCTTTCAGGATCCTCTAAAGATGCCATTGCCCACCAGACAGCAGGAAGTAAATTTAAGAACACGATCCCATATTCTCAAGAGGTGGGTGGGTGGTTTTTGGTCTTTAAAATGGGTTATGAATGATTGTCATTGTTTAGAGTAATTGGTTAAAAATTGTTATTCGTTATGGTTAGAAAAAAACTAAATAAGAGAGATTAGATTGAGGGTTCTTGTTTAAAAAAAGAAAAGAGAAATTGGGACACAGATATGATAGGATATAAGTATAAGGGTTGATTATTGAATCTACTTAAAAATTACTAGCTTTAAATATTTCACACTGGATTTGATTATTTTGTATATTGTATACAAATTGTGTATATTGATATAAGGTTGAGATTAATTTTGTCACTGTAAGTATATTCCTTTTTGTTCAAGGTATTATACAATATAATAAAAATTGCTAGTCCAGTAAAGTTATTACCAATTAACTTAGGATGTAAATAAATGCAAGTTAGTAGTTAGACATTATAATCAAACTTGCAAACATATTAGATATATTTTCAAGATCAGATATACTTTAGGTGGACAGGTGTTCTTCAAGCACTTCAGAGATCCATAGAATATGGCATTTAAGAAATTCCAGAAAGATAAGCAGAGGATGTACTCACTCATTAGTGGACTCTAAACAAAACAAAACAAAACAAACAAAAAAAAAAAAAACAAAGCATGCCCGAGCTGCAAACTATAACCACTGAACAGCTTGGGATTGGAAACATCTTGGACTGACCCCTTGAATCCCACTCCCCCTAGAGGAACACCTGACTCAGTTTGATAATGGGGGAAGAGAAGTGGATTTGCCAGGAGTAGTGGCTGAACTAAGCAATATTGGGACCTTGGGACCTTGGGATCACTTGCCCAGGGGGTGATGAGGAGATGTGGAGATGAAAGAATGACCTGATCTGGTGGGAGGGGGAAGGGACCTTGAATAAGGATATACAGGGATAGAAAATGCGACTTCTTTATGCATAACAATAATTAAAAAATTCAAAAACATAGGTTACAATTATTTTGACAATGGGACATCCGCTCCTGGTAGCACCAATCAACTTCAGAGAAGAGAAACTCATCCATATGAGTTGACCTTCTTTGTGGCAAAAGTTAGCCACTGGGCAAGAAAGTACTCTTGCCTTGACTGCTGACAATATGATTATTCAAAATGGACAAGAAGGAGAAATACACAAAAGAATTGCCATACCTTGCCAAGACAAGGTAGAAAGGACTTTAGGAATATCCTGCTGCCCAGAAAAGTCTGTCAGACATGATAGGCTTGTAGGCTGAAATTGGATGCTTCAACAACACAGAAAAACTTTGTGTGACTGTCCAGGAAGCCAGCTATTTCATTTCTTACAATTTTGGAAATTGCTATTTACTTAATATTATTTCCTTCTTGGGTCTCTGAGGAATTTGAGGATGAGATAGCTAATAGCTATAGTTTTCTTGTGACAGTTTTAGAAAAGAAACTCACTTAGAAGTAAAAATGTATAAGTTTAAGAGACATCAAAATATAGTTTTTAGTAATAGAAGTTAGATACAAAATATTAGACACAATCCTTTGATCTCACCAAAATAGGATAAATAATGGAATACTTTCTTTGAATTTGTCAACTGTTAATGAACTGGACATTTCTCATGTAATTATTGTTTGTATATTATTGTATGTAATCATTGTTCCTATTGAATATTTTTTCCTATGCTAGTTATAACTTTCTTTTTTATTTTTAACACAAAAGGGGATATGTGGATATTTGTTACCGATTTAATAAATCTCGGGATATCAGAGAGACCACACAGTCAAATCCTAGGCAAACAGCTCAGAAAATCCTTGAATACAAGGATAAATGACTGAGTCAATCACACACACCTTTAATCCCAGCACAGGGAAAGCCGGGAGTGAGAACTAACACCCTTAATCCCATAACTCCAGAGACAGAACTTCTACATGCCTTTAATCCTAACCTGGAAGGGATAGGGTATATAAAGGCTCTAAATCCCAGAAGAAACAGAAGTGACCAGCAGAAGGACCAGCAAAAGCAACCAGGTTTGAGGCTGAGGAAGTTGCAAAACAGCTGGGTGAGAATTGACTGTGGTCCTTTCACTCTCTGATATTTCAGCCTTCCCCTGATATTTGGCTCTGAGTCTTCTTATCTTACAACCCAAATTCATACTACTACATTTCCTGCTTTTACCCAGGTTGTGTCTTACCATAGGCCTGGATGCAATCTTCCCATTTAATAATATAAAAAAGGAAGGATAAATTGACACATTATGTGTCAATACCCACACATTAATAGTAGGAGCTTCAACATCCTACTCTTAACAGTGATCAAGATATCCAAACAGAAACTGGACAAATAATGGAAATAACAGGTATTGTGACTCAAATGGATCTAACAAATAGCCTCATAATGTTTTACTCAAACACTAAATATTATATCTTCTTCTCATCTTCTCATGAAACTGTCTCCAAAAATGACTATGTACTTGGTCCCAAAGAAAGTCTTAACAGATATGAAAAAATATTGATATAACCCTCTGTATCTTATCAGATCACCATGGACTAAATTTGGATTTCAACAACAACACAAACCGCAAAAAAGCCTGAAAATTCATAGACAATGAACAACTCTCTACTAAATTACCACTGGATCAAGGAAAAAATGAGAAAAAATAAAGAATTCCTAGACTTCAATAAAAATGAATTCGCAACATACTCAAACTTAGAGGACACAATGAAAAAAAAGTACTAAGAGGAAAGTTCAAATTACTAAGTTCCTACACAAAGAATTTGGAAAAAAAAATCATGCTATCAACTTAACAACACACCTGAAAACTTTAGAATAAAATTAAACAAACACATCAGGGGAAATAAATGGCAAGAAATAATTAAAATGAGGACTGAGACCAATGAAATAAAAACAGAGACCAATACAAGAATTGATAAAACATGGTTAGTTATTTGAGAAAAATTAACAAGATAAACAAATCCTTATCCAAACTAAGAGATGACACATTGGTATATGAGCTTAAACCCATATGTCTCACTGAAGACTTAGTATCAACAATAAACTGCATGTGACTGATTTAAGGTTTTTGCTTATACTAAACAGAAAGGAAAATGAGTCAAAACAATTTTTCTGATAGCAGCATTTCCTGGGTCTGCTCTGTTTGCTCACAATGAGCAGAGATGCAGCGGACACCTCTGCCATATTGAAAAACTGCCAAAAGGGGCAGATTCAACAATCACAGCAATATTAGCATTTTAAAAAGCTCTTCTGGTTAGAAAATGATTAAGGATTCTCAATAAAACTGATTTAGACTCACAAAGCCTCTAAACAGGGTACAATGTGTGTAAAATATAGATAGCCTTCAGAGAGAAGAGAAAAAGGTAAATAAAGCCTTTAAAAAAGAGAAATATGAATAAAGATATAAAAGGCCATGTAAAGATGACAGATAAACAGAGTCTGAATTATGGTTATCGTGTTTTCTTTTAATTTTTTAACTCTTAATGAACTAACTGCAGAAAGATGGTTGATTGTTGCAGCTGCTAAGTTAGATAAACATATATCTTTTAAAGATAACTTGACTTTGAAATATGTTTATAAGAATATGTTGCTAGGGAAAAGAGTTTCTGCTTTGGTCTCTGCAGAAGATCAAAAAAATGTGGATTGGTTCTGGGTAAATGTGATTTCATTTGCCAAGGCCACCTGAAAATTCTCTGATGGAAAGATCAGTTTCCAAGATGCCAATTGAGATGATCTAGCCTTAAGACCTCATAAGATTGCCAAAGCCCCTTAGTCAGCAGGAAGTAGAAAAAGAAAGAAAGCTATGCCCAAATTTCCAAAATATTGCTTATTAATGATTGTTTTCATTGTAAATGGTTAATAGTAATAGTTAATATAGTAATAGTTAATCTCTTTCTAAAGAGGGGGATATGATATAAAATGAATAAAAAGATGGATTTGGGCTTATTGATATAAAATTAAGATAAATTTTGTTATGTATATTTTTCTACTCTTGATTAAAATATGATGCTTATGTAACTCAATTAAAATTGTAATATATAATTAAATACAGATTAATAGTCATCTATGATAACCAAACTTATAATCATGTTAGTTATGTTTTATAGATATACAAAGATATATTTCAATTAGATAAATAATCTTCAAGCACTTCAAAGACATGCAAAATATGGAATTTAAAATATTTTAAGAACTTAGATTTTCTGGACAGTGAGACAGGTGTGCTCCTGGCAGCACCAATGTATTTCAAAAAAGATGATGGGAATTAAAAAAACTTCAAGTAAAAATTATTTTGTGGCAACAGTCAGCCACTGGACAAAAAATTGTTCTGGCATTGACTGCTTAATAGTATACTATATAAATGAGACATGCAGGTTCCATAGAAAAGTGAACTCTGAACTTTGGAAGAACAAGCTGAAATGGTCTTTCAGGTTCCTGTTTTGCAGAAAAAATTGTCAGGCATCCTTCAGGACACAAGGAGAAGTGACTGACAGACTGTGTCAGATTTCCTGCATCACTGAAATGTATGCCAGAGACCGTGGGCCTATAAGCTGAAGATGATGCCCAAAAGTTACAAAGGAACTTTGGGTGAGTGTCCAGACAGACAGGTGTCATCTCTGTCATTTTCTAGACTAAAAAAGTTGCTTGCACTTCCTGTTTATTTAAGTAATATTATATCCTTCTGTGGTCTTTGATGTGATTGAAGGTTTAATGATTATAGGTATATTTATTTTTAGTTATTTTAAAAGGTATATTAGATATGAAACTTTAGACTCACAAAGGTAAGGTAGATAATAGAATATTTTCTTTACATTTGTTAATTACAAATAGACTAGATATTATAAATATAATTTTTGCTTGATAGCTGTTCTGTTGTATGTAATTTTGCTTTATGAAAATTAAAACCTTCCTTTGATTAGACAGAAAAGAGATAATGTGGTGGGATTGTCCTGACTGTTCTCTGTATGTGATTCTGTAAATAAAGAGCTGTTTTGGTCTATATAGATCACCATAAAAGTGGGTGGAGAAATCAGAGTAGAGACAGGAGGGTGGAGTCAGTCAGTCTCCATCTAGCTGCCCAAGAAGCAGGTAGGACCCTGGTGAGCTAAGGGCCATGGGCTACAGGCACATGGCAGGTAGATTACTAAAAATGGGTTGAATTAAGATGAAAGAGCTAGCTAGCAATTTGCTTGAGACATAGACCAAACAGTATAAAATTAATATAAGCACCTGAATCATTTTTTAGGGGGATAAAAGCCACTGCAGGCAAGGTCTGACCTCTGGACCAAATGGGGCCAGAAATCTTTTACACCAGATATATATATAAGCAATGCCAAAAATTTTACCAAGTAAGCCCTGAAACTGATAAACACCTTTAGCAATGTAGTCAGATACATGATTAACTAAAAAAAAAATCAGTAGCCCTCTTATATACAATTGATAAAAACAGCAGAAAAGAAATCAAGGAAACACTCTTCAAGATAGCCACAAAAAAATATCTTGTAGTATCTCTGACCAAGCAAGTGAATGACCTAAAGAAAAAAAAAAAAGAATTGAAGAAGATACAGGAGATACAAAGATGTCCCATGCTCAAGGATCAGTAAGATTAATGTAAGTAAAAATGATCATCTCCAGCCCCTCTTTTTTTTTTAAAGATTTATTTATTTATTTTGTATACAGTATACAGAAGAGGGTACCAGATGTCATCATAGATGGTTGTGAGCCACCATGTGGTTGCCGGGAATTGAACTCAGGACCTCTGAAAGAACAGTCAGTGCTCTTCGAAGCATTATTGGGTCAGTGGGATCATAGGACTGTCTGCTCCCTGCCCAGGGAGGGGATGGGGAGTTGTGGAGAAGAAAAAATGACCTGATGTGGCGGGAGGGGGAAGGGACCTTGAATAAGGATATACAGGGATGAAAAAGAAAAAATTCAGAGGGAAAGCTGAACACAAAGTAAATATATGTGTAGTAATCTTTAAAAAAAAAAAATGATCATCTCACCAAAAGAAATCTACAGATTCAATATAATCCCCACCAAAATTCCAACACAATTCTTCATAGATTTTGAAAGAATACTCAACTTCATATGGAAAAACCAAAAACCTCAAATAGTTAAAACAATCTTATATAAAGAAGAACTGCCAGAGGTATAATCATGCCTGATTTCAAGCCCAACTATGGAGCTATAGTAATATAAACAGCATGGTACTGCCATAAAAACAGATGCATTGTTTAATTGAATTGAATCAAAGATGAGACATAAATGCCCATACCTAACTTGGTTTTTAACAAAAAGCCAAAACTATACAATGGAGAGAAAAGCATCTTCAACAAATGGTGCTGGCATAATTTTATGTAGGCATGTAGAAGAATTCAAATAGATCTACATCTATCATACTGCACAAACTCAACTCCAAATAGGTCAAAGACCTCAACATAAATACAGTTAGACTAAACATGACAAATAAGAAAGTAGGGAATATCCTTGAATACATTGGCACAGGAGACAACTTTCTAAATAAAACACCAGTACCATAGACACTAAGATCAACAATTAATAAATTGAGAAGCTTATAATTCATAATACTGAGCAATTCATAAAACTGAGAAGCTTCTGTAAAGGCAAAGGATACAGTCAATAAGACAAAATGGTAGCCTACAGAATAGGGAAAGATCTTCACCACATCTGACAGAAGGCTGATCTCCAAAATAAAGAACTCAAGAAGGTAGACATTGTGGTGGGAGGGGGTAGGGACCTTGAATAAGGATATACAAGGTTAGAAAGTGTGACTTCTTTCTTAATAATAATAATAATAATAATAATAATAATAATAATACAGGAAAAAAACAAAAAAACCAAATAATTTAATTTTAAAAATGGGATACAGATATAACCAGAAAATTCTCAAGAGAAGAATCTCAAATGGCTGAGAAACACTTAAAGAAATGTGCATCGTCCTTAGATATCTGAGAAATTCAAGTCAAAACAACTCTGAGAATCCATTTTACACTTGTAAGAATGGTGAAGATCAAAAATATAAATAACAGCTGATGCTGAAGAGGATGTGAAAGAAGGGTAATATTCTCCATTGCTGGTGAGAGCCAAAACTTATAGAGCTATTTTGGAAATCAATATGGTAGTTTGGCAAAAAACTGGAAATCAATGGACTTAGCAACACCTCTCTTGGGCATATAACCAAAGGATGCCCAATCATGCCACAAGGATACTTGTTCAATTATGTTCATAGCAGCCTTATTTGTAAGAGCAAGAACATGCAAACATCCTAGATGCCCCTCAAGTGAAGAATGGAGAAAGAAAATGTGGTATGTTTATACAATGGAGTTCTATCGAAAATTTAAAAACAAGGACATTATGAAATTTGAAGGCAAATTGATGAAACTAGAAAAAAATCATTCTGAGTGAGGTAGCATAGACTCAAAAAGAAAAATATGGCATGTACTCATTCATGAGTGAATATTAACTATAAAACAAAGGATAATCATGCTACAATCCATAGACCCAGAGAGGCCAGGTAACAAGGAGGGCACAATGGGGTACATATGAATCTTCTTGGTAAGGGGAAATAATAAGGATCTTATGGGCAGAATTTGAGGGATCAGTTTGAGGAATGTGTGCAAGGAAAAAAACTGAGATACTGGAAAGAGGCCTTTTCAGAATCAGGAAGAAACCTGATACAAGGGAAATTCCCATGCATCTGTAAGAATGATCCCAGCTAAGACTCATAGCAATATTAGATATATAGCTTAAAATGGCCATCCCTTGTGACCAGACTGGTGACTCCTCCAATTGTCATTAGAGAGACTTCATTCAGTAACTTATGGAATCAGATACAGAGACCCACAGCCAAACATTAGGCTGAGTTTGGAGAATCTTGCAGAAGAGAAGGAAGGATTGTTGGAAATGGAAAGATCAAGAACATCACAAGAAAAACCACAGACACAACTATACTGGTTCATAGGAACTCAGAGTCTGAACCAACATACCAGGGAGCCTGCATGGGACTGAGCTAGGCCCTCTCCAAATATGTCACAATTGTGTAGTTTGGTCTATTTGTAGGATTCTTAACAATGGGAGCAGAGGCTGTCCCTAATGCTTTGGCTGGCTCTTAGAAAACTATTCCTCATACGGAATTGCCTTGCCTAGCCTAAATGCAAGGGGAGATACTTAGTCTTATGACAACTTGATACACCATGATTTTCTGATACTCATGGGAGGTCTGCTCCTTTCTGGACAGAAATAGAAAAATGAATTAAGGGGAATGGGAGGGAGCAGAAAACAAAGAGGGAAGGGAAACTGTGGTTCAGATGTAAATTTAATTAAATTTAAAAATTACATTTCTCAGTAGGACGTGGTGGTGCACACTTTTAATCCTAGCATCTGGGAGGCAGAGACAAGCATATTTCTGAGCTTGCAGCAATCCTAGTTTATATAGTGAGTTTCAGGGCAGCCAGGGCTATACAGAGAACAATAACAAAAAAAAAAAAAAACCCAAACATATAATCAATCTTTGTTATCACCAGAACACAGGATATGTCACTCAAATACTTAGATAACATATCTGTTCTAATAGAAAAGTCAAACAGATATCATTAACTCAAGAATATTTTGTTGGAAAACATCAATGTAAATATCTTGAATATAATTTTCACCATTGTAGACCAAAGACTCACAATGAGCAGGGACTTCTTACTACATAGTCCTCACTTGGTATGGACATACTAGGCAAAACAGCCATAAACATAAAATAGAAATTTGTTTTTTTTTTTTTATTTTAAGAGTGGGTTTGTATCACTGTGAAAAGTACAAAAGCTTATTCTATATGAGATTATTTTTTCAGCCACTACTTTCCTGGTCTGCTGAGGACTAACGAGGCAGAGGCAGGCATATTTCTGAGTTTGAGGTAATACACTGAAGCACTGAAATATGTCTAATAATTAAAACAGTTATTTCAATTTTGGTACAACTGATTATCAAGTCTTTTAAGAAGATAATACATATTATCAAAAATTCATCACAAGTCTTTAAGTGAGCTTGAAAATAAGTGTATCAAATATAACCATACAGTATGAAGAAATCAAAACAACTAAGAGCATTTTAAGATCTATGATTACCCCATCTCACAGTTCTTTGGCTACTTCATTATGCCTGACAAAATTTTAAGTAGTATTTATGCTTTTAAATTATATAGGGTAAATCCTGTACAAAATACTTTGTACTTCAAGGGTACTTAATAATTGCTGAGTTAAAGTTTATCATGTACAATTTTTTTAAAGATGCACTTGTTTTTATTTTATTTTGATGAATGATTTGATTACATGTATGTAAACATATCATGTGCATGCCTGTTGCAAACAGAGGTCAGAAGAGGGCATCAAATCACGTGAAAATGGAGTTATAGAAACTTTATGATCCACCAGGTAGTATTAGTAACTGGACCCAGGTCCTCTATAAGAGCAGCAGTGCTCTTAACTGTTAAGCCATCCTTCTACCAACCTGGGCTATGTATGCATATCTATAATTCTGAAGTCTGAGCTCCTATTTGCAATATAAAATGTCACAGAATTAAACCATCTCTATTCTGAAATGGAAAAATGGAAACAGCGAAAAGGAATATGTGACCAAAGGTTGAAATCAAACTAAGAAAGCATCAAACTCTGCATGTCCAAGTATCTGAGGCATACAATATGACATTAATGTGAAAGAATTTGGGAAGTCCTATCCCCATGGTCTTGCAATCAGCAATTCATATAGGATCCCTCTTGAAATAACTCAGTTTACTGCCCAAAGATTTCCTCAGCAGTCACCCCACCTTCCTCCATTTCAAACATCCACATAGCCACTGCATTCATACCTTACTACATTATCTTCTCACGACTAACTGCAGAGATCGTGACTCTGTCAAACATGGCCTGGACACACACAGCCTCCTTTATTTTGAAACATGGGTAAAAGCTTTCAGGACTTTCCAACTTTATCCTCCTTAAATGCCTACAAAGTTACTACCATGTGGATGATAGCCAAGTTTCTACCAGTTCAAGCTATAGGATAAGCCCCTTTGAATAATGACTGCAAAGTCTTGTAACTGTCTTTACAAATGAACAGATGGAATCACTGAAAAAAATGAGTAAAATAAAGGAATGTGCAACAGGAGGTATGAAGGATGGTGGAATGGAGGGGTGTGAGGGCTGAGGAGAGAGACAGAACTAAGAGAGTGCTGCTAAAGTGGACAAAGGAGCATGTCCTTGTGTAGGGTCAACAGGGTGGTATACAGAAACCTGAAGCACACTCAGGCTGCATTGCCCAGCCACACAATCACCCTGTATTTGAGCGACAAGCTTTCTAAGATGAAGAATAGTCCAGTCCTGTATTTGAGCAACAAGTTATCTAAGATGAAGAATAGTCCATTTTCTGAATTAAAACTCCTCTGAATTAAAAAGATCTTCATAGTCCAGTGACTATATTTGTGTTACTGGTCTGTGCTATAGCTGGGGTCTGTGGTGGTATCTGTTGTTCATGCTGTCACTACAGGCCATGTTGATATTTATGGCTCAATGGTCCAGGTTGCCACCAGAAGTCATGTGGATGCCTCTGATCTGTACTGCCGCCTGAGGCCATGTTTGTGTCTGTGATCTGTGCTGCCACTGGGGATCCATGTGAATGTCTGTGGTCCATACTGCCACTGGAAACCATGTGTAAATCCATAGTCAATGCATCAGCCAGTTGTTATGAGCAAGAAAACTTCTTTTGTAGGGGTATGAAGACTGTAGACTCATAATTAAGCATGAGAGACATTAAAGGCTTCTATGACAGCCCTCTTCAAACAGAAGTCTAGACAGAAAGCTATTGAAGAGCCCTTAAAATTTTTTAACAAAGATACTGAAGTGCCCTAGGGCCATTTTAGTGTTCATTTGTCATACTGCCACCAGGGCCATACACAGCTGAGTGCCTTGTGCTGCCACTTGGGATCATGGGACCATGCCTGTGTCTGCAGTCCTAACCAGACAAGTTCTCTGTTAATATTCATGGCCCGCATTGCTACCAAAGTCCACAAGGAAGCCTCGGTTCTGGACTTCCACTTGTGGCTGTGTTGGGATCCAAACAATGTGCAGTCAGAGGACCATGCTAATCTAGGTGACCTACGCTGTCACCCAGGGCAATGGTGTGATCTGGGCCTGAGCTGTTGCTTAGAGCCATGTCTGTGTCTGTGGCTACCATAGTCACTGTCTGTGTCAATGTCTGTGAATCCTGTTGCCACTGAAGGCTGTGCAGATCTTGGGGTCTGAGGTGACACTGAGGCCATGTTGGCATCCAAGGGTCAGGCTACAATTGTATACAAATTGGGGTGGCCTACCACACAGTTCCATAGTGAGGTCAGGACCTAAGCTATATCTGAGGCCATTGCTGGGTCTGTGGCCCTACTGCAGCCAGGTCTGTGTCGGTGACTGCGGTTCCTTTTACCATCAAAGCCTAAGGTCTAGGCCACCACCTGGGGTGATGTTGGACACCCAGGACCACTTTACTGGTGGGTCCATTCCAATATTAGAGGCCTGTACAGCTACTTGAAGTCATGGTGACAACCAAGCCAAAGATACTGCTGATGGCCATGACAGGGTCCATCCATAGTCTAGATGTAACCAGGGTCTATGTTGATGGCCATTGCCCCTTTTATCACAGGAGCCCATGCGCACCATGTGTTGAAATATGTCAAGCATGCTAAAGTGGCTCTGTCTTTCACTGGCATGGGAAAAGCTGGCATCCTCCCCATCCTGTCACTGGAGAACTGACCCAGACACTCCTACCCCCTATAATGGTCCTGCCCCCTCATAGAGCTGGCCCCACACACTTTGAAAAGCTGGCCTCACCTCTCAACATGGGCATAGGAGGACTGGCTCTGCCCCTTACCTGAGGGGGATGGTCACAGCAATCCAAACTGACTAACTCAGCTATCATCCTGACTCATATCCAGTGCTTTGAGTTGGTACTCCCCAACATTTACCCCATCTAACCTGCTGGAGTTCGTGAAAGGATGGACCCTGCAGAGCCCACAGGATCTCCATGAATCAAGTCAACAGCAGAATATCTTGCTGTGAAGGTCTAGCATTGAGGGTGTACCAGAAGCCAGAGGCCTTGAACATGATCAACAACACACTACATAATAAATGTTTGCCAGGAAAGTTATTTGGTCAAAAGAGTATATTGCACAATACACTGCAGCTCTCACCTTCACTAAGCCAAGGAAGAGGCAATGGAGAAGTGGGAAAGCTAGAGGAGCAAAGTATTCTTTTTCTTACTTGTGTTTTTGAGGGGCAGAGTTTGTTTTGTTTTTGTTTGTTTTGTTTATTAATTAATATTTTTATTTATTTTTAAGTTTCCCTTGAGGGGGGAAACCTACAAGTGAAGTCAGTTTAGAGGAGATGAGTGAGATGGGGATGCTTGATGTGAAATTTCCATTGAATCAATTTTTTAAATTATGTAATAAAAAAGATGCTGAAGTGTAGCTCATCACAGTTGATGGTTTCTGGTGGGGGAGTAGAAAAGGACTCAGTTATCTTTAAGGGGTTGGCCACTGGGTATTTGAGCATGAGCTAATGAGTATGTGGGCAACTCAAATTACACTTGATACATGTTTTTTTTCGGGGGGAGGGCACAAGAGTGAGATTGTGAACCTGAGAGGAATAAGGAGCCAGTGTGAAGGGGTGTATTGTATGAAATCCCCAGATAATTAAAGGGGATATTATTGGGAGGGTGAATAAAGAAAAATTTTAAAAGAAAACAAATATAGTAGCAATTCAGAAAATAAAATTCATTCGTCATTAAAAATTGTGATTAGATATGTAATGTTCTCAATACCATGCTTTCTACGCAATGAACTGAACTCAGGTTGTTTTCAAGAGTAACAAGTGCTTTTAACTCCCAATTCACCTCTCCATCCTCCAATAAGAAAAGTAACCAGCAGTCACTTCTCAAAGCTGTCTTTAAAATTAGTTAACTCTTTATACTCTTCAGCCTGTGGTAAATGAGGCCAGGGCAATGCCTGAGATACACTTAAACATCTTTTTCTATTGTATTTTTGCAAATAGTTAGATTGTTTTTAGATTTATTTGTTTGTTTGTTTATGTATGGGGGGGTCTGTCTGTGTGTGTTTGAGTGGCATCCAGTGTGCTCCTCTATAACTCTACATTTTTTAAGGGAGGAGGTCTCGTCCTGAAGTGAGGGTGTTTTTCTATTGAGGCTGGAAGACAGCAAGCCTAAGAATTTTTCTTATTTCTTGCCTTTTAGAGGCAGATATGTGATTTCAGAAAAAAATTAACACTGAGCCACCTCTCTAACTCCTGGTTGACTTGTTTTAATTTTCTCTCTCTCTTTCTTCCTTCCTTCTTTCATTCCTTCCTCCCTTTCTTCCTTGATTTTTTTATTTATTGGTTTTCAGAGACAGGGTTTCTCTGTGTAGATTTGGAGCTACAACTGCCTCTGCCTCTGGAGTGCTGGAATTAAAGGAGTGTACCACCACCACCACCAGCTAGCAACTTATATTTATTAACCATAGTCTCTTCAGCAGCTATATTTCTCTTGGTCCCAGCTTTATGAAAGCTACACCTGTCTTGCCCCAGCTTTTTGGGAAAGTGCAAGATTTCAATTATATATTATTTTTTGCCTTCAGTTCTCATTATAATCTCTAAAAGCAGCAAGCAAAGCCCATATTGCAGAATGAACGTTACACTTCGTAGAAATATCTTCTACCAGGCTAATTAATCACCCTCAAATTTAACCTCTTATAAAATCATAGGGCATAGGCAAAATGTAGAAACTTATTTGCCACACATGAGGCATGAATAACCTCTAGTCCACTTATCAATTAATCTCATTTCCATCTGAAATGTCTTGACCAGTTTTTGTTGTATACAGCCCTGTGAGTATTCTGAGCTAAAGTTCTGGCAAAATCACCCATTCAACTCTGGTTAGAGAATTCCAGGGCTCTCCTTAACCCTCATTTCCATTTTCCCCAAATTCTTCCATCAAACATGTTGTAAAACCATCTTAACCACAGTCATGTCATTATTACAACAATCTCACATCTCTGGTAATTATTTTCTGTGCGAGACTTTTTCTTTCCATTACTCTGACAAATACATGAAAGAATAAACTTAAAACTCACATTTTGAGAAATATCAGTTGGTAATTGTCTATGGTCATATTTTGGTGTCGTAATAAGGCATAATATCATGGCAATAGGACACAGTAGAAGAAAGCCCCAAAATGCACTTAAGTCAGGAAACAGAATATGTGCCTGTGGTAACAGCTCTTTTATTTTAAATTTATGCCATCTGAGCCTTTAGTTTATGCTAGTGCTGATCTTATTCAAAGTGAGTCTTACTTTCCTTAATTACTTCTCTCTGAAAATTTCCCAAGAATACATACACCAAGAAATGTGTTTTATCTCCTAGACATCTTTCAATCCAATCAAGTTAAAAGTCAAGATTAATCAGTACAGAAGGGGACTTCCTTAATTTCACAAAAACAATCTGTTCCTTAAAAAATTACTAATAACATTATATTTAATGGTTTGAAACAGGAAGCATTCATTCTAAACTCAGAAACAAGGCAAATATGTTTCTTTTGCCACTCCTTTTTGCATCACACTGGAAATTCTACCAAGTGGAATTACTGAAGAAAAGGAAATAACTGGTATATACTGATAAAATCAAGAAATAAAACTGCCTTTTTATTTATATATGAGAGTCTCAGTAGAAAATATCAAAGAATTGACAAAAAACACTTCTTAGAACAGTTAGATTGCATGATATAAGGTTAAACAAAATTCAACTTTCTCCCTATGAACAATCAGCAATGAACAATTACAAATTAAAATTTAAAACACATCATAATTTATATTAGCATATCTTTAATATTAATTAGGTAGCAATATAGTAACATTTATATGTCTATTAGGAAGCTAGAACATTGATGAAATAGGTAAAGGATCAAAAAATTAGAATAACTTCTGGAATCAAGAGTACAAAGACCTAGCAGTTTCAAGGTACTGGGTTACAGTTTGATGCATAAATTCAATACAATGCCCACTTCAATTAAAAAAACTTATTTTAGCACTATAAAAATTGGTTTTGAAATTTTTATTGAAAGTCAAAAGATATATAGGAGCCAATTCAACATTAGAAAAGAATAAAGGCAGTAGAATATCAGTACAAATTTCAAGGCTGTATTAATTACTTGTCTCTTTGCTGTGACAAAATACATGGCAAAAACAACTCAGGGAAAAATTGATTTTCTATTACAATTTCAAGGGATATAATCCACCATGACATCAAGGAACCACGGCAAGAGTAAGATAAAGCTTGTCAAATTGTGTCCACAGCAGTGTGAAAGAGTGATGAATGCCTCTGCTCACCTCACTTTCTTCTTTTCATTTAGTCAGACTAGGACCACAACCCATGGACTGGTACAACCCACACTTAAGTTAATTTTTCCTATGTCAGTTAACTTGACAAGGGCAATACCTCAAAGACATGCCTAGAAATTGTTCCCATGGTGATTCTAAATCCCATTAAATGGAAAGTGATGGGGAAAGAGAAAAAATGACCAGAAGATACTGTATGAAATTTCATTAAAAAAAAAGATTAACCCCCACAAAGACTTACTATAAAACTATAGTAATAAAAAGCAATGTGGCATTGACAAAATAATAGACAAGTTAATCAATGTAATAGAATAAGTTCTGATAAAGAGATACATATTAATACAGCTAACTTGTCTGACAAAGTGCAAAAAAAAAACATAATGAAGAAAATACAAAGTCTTTCCGTTAACGCTGCCATAACTGGAGATCCACATGCAAAAACAAAAGTGAATATAGAAAGCCTCAGTTAAAGAAGAAACATAAATGAAAACTACAAATATAAAAAGATGCTCAACATTGTCTTGTTAGGGAAACTCAATTGAAAGCAACACTATGCATCTATTAAAATAGCCAAAGTAGAGAACACTTATACTACAAAATGTTGCAGTTGAGCATAGAGAACAGGCTACCAGTGCAACTCAAAACAACAGTAAAGTCACTATGTATGTTGTCAGTTTCTAACAAAACTAAATGTATTCTTAACACAGAATACAGCACTCACACTTTTTGGTATTTACTCAAAGGATTTGGGGAGTTATTGTGGGGGCTATAGAAAAATTGATCATTAAAATAGTTTTATTTATCATTGTTAGAAGCAATAAACATGTTTCTTTAGGAGGTAAATAGACAAACTGTGACACAGCTATGTAAGGTGTTATTACTCAGAACTTAAGAGGTACAAGGTATCAAACAATGAAAAGACATTTAGGAATTTTAAATGTACACTGCTATATGAAAGAAATGGTGATGGTAGGGAACCTAAATATTGTATGATTCCAAGTATTTGGAAGTGTTTTGTACAAGGAGAAAGTATGGAAATAGAGGAAGAATCAATATTTACTAGAAGTTAGAGAAACTACATAATAAACAGATGTGTTGTAAAATAGAATATTTAACTATGTAATAATATGTTGTATTTGTTTATGCTGCACTTGTTTAATTGTGTAAAGATGTGTTGCTATTTCACCTTGCCTGCCTAAGGCACTTGATTGATCTAATAAAATGTTGAATGGCCAAGAGCTAGGCAGAGGAGGGACAGGCAGGGATATTGGGCAGACAAAAAAGGGGAGCCAGCCAGTCCACCAGAGGCCAGCCAGCTAGACACAGAGGAAGTCGGAAAGCAGGATGAACAGTAGTATATGGATAAAGTAAATGAGCTTTAGGGCAGCACATAGATTAAGAAATTGCTTAATTTATGTTGAAAAAAACTAGCTAGAAACAAGCCTAAGGAAAGATCAAGCACTCATAATTAGTAGTAAGTCTCTGTGTCATGATTTAAAGGCTGTTGGTCCAAGAAAGCTTGCTACACAGATAAAGCAAAGAGGATTTGAAGAGCAGTCAAACAATCTGTATAATATGACAATGGTGAATGGAAGTCATTATAATTTTGCCCAAACATATAGAATGCTTAACCCAAAGAAAAGGCCTATGTAAATAATATACCTTAGGTGATAATGATATGCCTGTGTTAAGTTTATCAGTTGAAACAATGGTACCACTATGATACAGATTATCATAGTACAGGAAATATATAAGAACTTTACTTCCTATTTAATTTTTCTGTCCAACTAAAATTTCTCTAAAAATTAGAACTTATTAATTAAAAAATTAATAACTTCTACAATTATAATGATTTGATTTATTCCTGGAGTTTTCTACTCAAATACATTTACAAAATCTACCTGGATATTAAATAACAATCACAAATAGATTCACTGAGAAATAGTATTCATCACTTAATAAAACACACAAAGAGAATACTGTTAGCTTCATCCATCTCTGCCTTTAAAAATGTTTCAATTCATTCGTTTCTTTTCTGTGTCCCTAATCCCACAGTCTCCTGTTTTCTGCTCTGATACTCTATACTATTAGTATCTTCAAGCATTACACCTTCAGTCACTCCTGTGCAGCTTTTTAACTTTCTTTGATGCATTACTATGGTATTGAACCCTTAAAATCTTCAAACTGCAATGTTTTTCCAACAATGTACACAAAGTAGTTTATTTTCACTCTTTCCATACCCTGACTTCTATCACTGAAAGTATTTCTTAAACAATGGATCTCAAAAATCTCCCAAGATTTTGTTTAGTTTTGTTGTTGGTTTTTGTTTGTTTGTTGTTGTTTTAGTTTCTTCATCATAAATTTCTAACTTGACATAATTTCCTTCCATGAAGGAAAGGCCTTAAATATCAGCATGTTAGTTGAAAGAGCTTCCTAACAGCAAAGTCTGATGAATATGACAAATGAAAGCCTATTATCCCAAATACCTGCAATGTCTTTCTAGTCCTAAGAATATTATTCCCCCAACTGAAAAATATAGTTAAGTCAATCCAATGCACCACACATAAACAAAAAACCTCTTTGGTTATTTAATACAAGTATCTTCTCCTTAGTTGTATCCTTTCCATCTTCACATGATATGACAACCACAGCTTTAAGCACACTCCATTGTTTATCTACAGAAACACAGGGAGATACCAGAAACACATGGAGGAAGTCCAGATGAGAAAAATTCAAAGTAGAAAAATATAAAATATTCAAAGTGGTTTGGTATCAATTTGTTCAACAAATGTGTGCATGAATCAGAAAATATGTCAAATTTTTAAATAAAAATATTCATAGAGTTCTCAGCCTTTCTGCATCTCAAACTTTATTCATAAATATCAAACACTTGAAGCATTGATTTTGGCAGGGTTATTACTTTTTTATGTTACATGGAGAAAAACAACTTTACATTTACGTGGACAGGGGAGAAGTTAAGTAAAGGAAAAAAAAACAGGCATTATTAATGACTAGGACAAGTTCTCTGCTTTTCAGGCTTAGACTCTGGATCAATCAAGTTGCCAAATCCTGAGCCATTTTTAAACAAATAAATTCATTCTTTTAAAGCCAGTATTTGTTTAGGATACTCTTGGCAATGGGTAAATCCATTCAGGAGATGAAAGTTGGGGACAGGAATGTTGAGACTGAGCAGAGGTAACTGGAAAGTCAGTAATGCTGTTGGAGTTAAGAGAGCTGTCAAAGACAAGATAGCAGAAATGGTCAGACCAATCTAATTAAGGATACAGTATACAAAAGAATCATTAGCTAAAGGCTTAAACTATCTTAAGAGTCAGGAATAAAATAAAATGAACGTTGCAGTCTTCTTTATGTATTAACACTTAATAAATAGTAGCTGGTGAGCTGTGTTCATTTTTACTATTTCCTAAATAAAAGCAGCACCTTATTCATGTTTTTTTGCAAATGTTAAATTACATATTCCAGTGTATACACTAACTATGCACTATCTTAGGTCTCTTTTTAAAGCGTGCATTTTTATGATCCTCATTTTCCCTTTTATCTACAGATTTTTTTACACCTCTTTTATGTGGATAAACTATCACTAACACATGACAATGTATTTATGTTCTCTTTATCAATACTCAAAGATTGTTGCTTAAACATTAAATAAACGTTTAATACAATTCCTTGTATTGCCCATGAACTCCATCGAGTATAACTTTTTTTAAAAAACCATTTAATAACATGTGACTATAAGTTTATTGGGCACTCCCTGCATACAAAGCAGCTGTTTGGACAGCATGAGATAAAATAAGCCTAGTGCTATTAAACAAATAAGGCATGATTACTTCTGAGGGAGTTGGCAAATTTTCAAAATAAGTTAATAAGGACCAGTCTGAAAGGAGAGTAGGTGTTTATTGGGCTCTTTGAAAAAACAAAAGAGATCCCTAACATTCCCCTCACACGTTTTATAACATCATCAAAGCCGTTTGAGTAATTGGAGTAAAAAAATGAATAAATAAAATAACAAGAAAACATGGAGAAATTCTGTTTAAACATATAAATGTTTATAGAAAAGGATTCACAATCAAGAAAAAGGGGTGGTAGAGGAGGAAACTAAATTTATTATGTTATATGAAGCTAAAAACAAATGAGTTAAAATATAAAATCTGCATTTGGGGCCATCTTTCATAAAAGTTCATAAAAAATAAACTGAAATCCTACAGACCTTCATCCAATGTCACCATACTTTCCCTAATGTTTTATCTTCTTCACATTATTTTTAAAGTTTCTAAAGTGAGTTGACCTAAGTATTTGGCAGCACCATATCCCTAAGAATAAACTTTTTGTTGAAGCAATGAACACAACTTTTGCTAAAATTTCAGTTACTGATTTGTACATCTTCATATTTTTCACTTTCTGGCCTTGTACTATAACTATTAAAAAGGATTCATTCCTTAGCTCGAAGGTTTGGTTCTCCACCTCTTCTCACTTTCATTGGCATTCACTTATTTTTTCTGAAATTTCATTAGTTATGTTTCCTCCCTCCTCCCACTGAATCTCTTAAAACTGTATATGAATAACACAATCACACACACACAAACACACACACAAAATGGCTGCAGCAAACAGGAACACACACACACATCAATATCCAGTCACGTTCCTATGGAGGACATTCTTACTCAAAATCAAAAGACCAGGAAAAAGAGAAAAAGTTTTCACAAGTAAGTTGCTAGAGCTCTCCATTCTCCTTCAACTCCAGGCCCTCATAAATTCCCCAGCCCTTAGGGCGGCAACGTGACTTACTTCTCAAGAGCGCGCTTGGGCTCGCGTGCACGCTCACACAAGTACGCGCGCGCGTGCGAGTGTGCGTGCGCGCACGCGCGCGCTGTCACCCGCCACTGCCAACAAAACAGTTATAGCCTTTGTTAAAAATGTTCAGGCACAATGCATCAGAAGCGGGACACATTCCAGAGGAAAGGAAAGTCAAAGGGATGCCACACCCTCTATTGCAATGGCCCAGGCCTATAACCCACCACTCCCAAACCTTCTCCTTAGGGATAGGAAATGTTCCTGGCAACTCTGCACCACGAGAAAGCAGAGCGAGGGTGGAAAGTAAGCTGAAACACTGCTCAGGGCGACCAAGCAGGGGGAACTGAACTTGAAGCTGGCCCACCCACTCTCCGGGACCGTCAAGCAAAACTCCCCGGCCAGGCCAAGCCCAAGTGTGGACTTCCAGCTTCTACACTCCCTTTTTCCTTCTAATTCAGGCGCTCCAACACACCTCGCTGAGTCTGTCACTGCTCATTCCTCTGCCCACGCGGCTGAAGCCAAGAAACCTCGGGCAAACCTCGGGCAGCACAGCCACCTACATGTAGAGCTGCACGAGTTTCCCTTAACCAGGTCAAAGTCTCCCGTACACACCTTGAACCCTCTTGGGCTGTAACCACGTTCTCTCTGAGGAGTCCTGCACCGCAGCCACACTCACCGAGACTCCTGCTCCGCTACTCAGCGCTAGGAGAGCTTCAAGCCGCGCCTGCGCCCTCCTGCTACCGCCAGGCCCCAACCCGGAGAAAGGAACCAGCAGCGGCTGCGAGTGGCGGTTGGCAGCTGTGGGGAGCACTTCAACACCGTTAAGGAAGAAGGGGAGGGACCAGGAGGGGTGGGAAGCAAGGGACAGAGTCAGGCAGAGCGGGAAAGGGAAAAGTGGATCCTGGGTAGCTTCAACCAACCTTTCAAGGTAGGCCATTGAGCTGGAACCCTTCACTCTAGGTGCCTGTAACTAGGATAGAAACACTGCCATTGGCCCCTCTGTGTGTTCCTATATCTACCGAAGAGCAAACCTTGCTTGGAACAGGACCAAACAGTTGTAGGAGAGGATGATCGCTTTCTCAAACCACCTTGTCAGTCTCTTCACCCCTTTAATTTTTTTAAATTCTCATTCCACATTTTCCTCGGCCATCTTCAAGATAATGAAATGCAAGTTTCTCATGGACAGATCTCCTGAGAAGATGTGTATGTGAGCCCAGTCCAGAACTAGTGACTAGCCAACATCTTGTTACAACTGAGGGAAGTGACCTTTCCCTGGGGTCAAACTTACACTATTTCTGAATAACTCTTGAGGAAAACAATCCCAATTCTCTTTAAAACAGATTTACTTGCTTTCTTACTTATTTTGAGAAAAGGTCTTGCTTTGAGGCCCTGGATGTTTTCATACTATGTATATAGCTCAGGCTGGTCTCTACCTTTAGCCTCCCAAGTGCTGATATTACAGGTGTGTACCACAGAACCCTGCCCTAAATAATTACATGAATAAAATCAATCTAAATGCCTCATGAAATAAGAACACACCTTGTTAAATAAGGCCTGTTTTTTTTTAAAGAAAAATGTTTTTAATTATTTGCTTTATAATTTGAACACAAGGCCATGCTGTGTGTAGACTTTCCTCTCATGACTAGAAGCCTTCTGGTTATTAGCAATTCAAGGAGCCTAAAGGGATTATTATTCTATGCTGCATGCATGCTTAGTTTTAATTTCTGACCTTTTCTATTTAGAGTCTGGTCAGCTGCGGCATGAAGTCTCACATGCTTTCAGATAAGCTATTAAAATAAACACACCACAGTGAACCCAAACTGAATTGAGTGTGGGATCGAAGTGATTTGTTCCAAGCTAATTTGTCCCTTACCCCCTTTTTAATTTTAGTCATTGATGGAATTAGGGCCACACTAGTAAGCCCTTCCCATAAATAATTCAATTGTGACTGGAATATTTTATGGGACAGTCTGGTCATTGCCACTAAAGATCTAAATATACCGAAATTCCTCTCAATTAGCTTTGTGGTCCTTTCATTTGCATATTGTACAAAGCAGAATTTCTTCAGCTTGTTTCTACTTGGTAATTGTAAAAAGGAAAAAAAAAGTTTTGGGGATTGTAGGACATGCTTATTGATAAAAGGTATGCTGGCAGGTTTTCAGAATGAATTTATAAGTGACTGAAAATGTAACCTTATCCTATCACCAGTAAACATTCCCCAAAAAGAAGGTGCTTTAAAAATACAATGGGTTAAAAAAAAAGGTGATTTTTACACATCTAATAGAAGTAGTATATGTTAGATTTTACTTTTAAATTTGATTACTAAGTTATTCCTTTTTTCACTTAACGGTTATTTTGTTGGAAGTAACAAATTCTAAATTGAAATAGCTTAAGCAAAATCACAAAGTTATTGTGTAACCCAAATTGTGAAAGGGTATATCCGTTGTTAGCCATGAGAATAAATAAAACCAGAAAGTAGAATGTTTGAAATTCCATCTCAGGCTCTCAATCTTTCCTCTCTCAGACAGGGTCACTTTTCAGAAACTCACAAAGTCACATATTACAGGCTTGGAATCACAGCCTCAGACCAACACAACACTGAGTTCAAGCTCTCCAGTTGGGCCAGATAGAAAATATTGTTTTGTTTTTTGTTTTTTTTCCCTGAGTTCAGATTTTTAAAGCACAAGTTGAAGAGTTTGATTGGGTAGAATATCATAACTGATTCTGCACAGAAAATGTGTAGATAATATATCAATAGGACCATACACACACAAAAAAAATAACCCACAGGGAAAATAGTAAAGAAAAAAGTTTCTAAATAAAAATATAAGTTAGGGAGAAATTTTTCCTGACTGGCACTGACCCTCAAATCTAAAGAATGCCATAGCAATGAGGGGTTTTTTTTTTGTTGTTTGTTTGTTTGTTTGTTTTGGTTTTTTTTTTGGTTTTTTTTTGGCGGGGAATATTTTCTTTTTTTAAAATTTCTCAATTTTATTTTATGTGTATAGCTGTTTTGCCTGCATAAATGTCTTAGAACACCCATTCACAGAGGCCATAAGAGAGCTCCAGATCTCTTGAAATTGGAATGACAGACAGTTGTGAACTGCCATGTGGGTGCTGGAAATCTAAGCCAAATCAGAAGAATATTCAGTGTTCATAACCACTGAGCCATCTCTCCACCCCCAAAATATTGATTACAGAAGAAAAAAGAACTACACAGACAAAAGAAAGTAAGAAAAATGCACACTGAGCTGGAGAGTTGCCTCAGGGATTATGAACACTTGCTGCTAATACATAAGATCCAGGCTCACTTCTCAGAATTCAGATATTCAGTTAACAACTGCTTATAATTCCAGTTCCAGATGATCTGACACCATTTTAGGAGTCCACTAGCACCAGGCACACACATGAAGCACCTACATACATACATACATACAGACAGACAGACAGACAGACAGACAGACAGACACTCACACATACACACAATGCATGTATTTAAAGACCACAGCATTGTA
>PVIH01011626.1:53108-68297 GCA_004025045.1 Sigmodon hispidus
CCCAGATTTAGTTTGGTACAGAGTATCTGGTGCACTTTAACTTTTTTTGGCTCTTGATACACAATATACTAATGTAGGCACATACACACACATAAAAGTTTAAAAACATATTTTTTAAATTAAATAAAATCAAAATTAATTGCATTACAACTTTGGAGACCAGAAGTGAGAATGAAGCTCCTTCTGGGAGAATATTGGAACAGTCTTGCTTAAATTCAAAATATTCTAAATAATTTGTAAAGAGCTTAATTTTTTAAATTACTTTCCCCCAATTTACTATTAATAAATAAGATAGGATTCAAAGGCAAATTTTAGAGTTGGTGTGGTAGACATAATATCTATTTCATCATCTCCCTATATCACAATTATTCCATATTCCTCTATTCAGAAACCTCCAAGGAACATTCTTCTTCAATATTTCAGTCTCAGACATATACATCATGTGTTGATCTAGTCTTATGCTTGATTGATGTCACTAACTTGTAAATCAGATACCTAACTCTAAACTCTCTACTGATTTTCAAATGTATAGGTACAACCAAGTAATAAATTGTTTTTTTCTCAAAGTATAAAAATCAAAGGTTAATTTTTCCACAAATCTTTTCTTAATTTTTTTGTTACTAAGACCACTATATACTCTACTACATACATTTGACTTGATAAATCATTCATAGATTCTCTTTTTTGAAGCCTTTGTATTTGATTCAGTTTTACCTCCTATATCTTTCACACATTGTTTTTTTTTTCTAATTAATCTTAACCACCTACACTATGACATGACTTTCTAATTTATTTCTTCATCTTTAGATTCTCCCAAATACAACCTGCCTGGCCCAATTTTTACTATCATCATTTTAAAAACACAACTATGATAAAGTTACAGCTCTGCTTAAATATACTCCTACAGTTTTGTAGAGAGTAATGTGGATATCACATTTAGAACCAAGCACTCTGCAGTCACTTATTTTCAACATTTTTATCAGTTGTGAGTGTGTTATCCACTGTCCTGTGCCAAAAGAAATTTCTTTGACCCAGCCTGACAACAGTGATAGTCTATATGCATAAATATAAATATTTAGGAGGCAGCTGGATCCAGAGAACACCATTGAGGACAGCAAGAAGGATTTTAAGACTTGTAAGATGGAGAAAAGTGCTCTGATACTGTCTTCTGGATGTGGTATGACTACTGTAATCACAAAAACACAGTAGATGTTCCCATCTGCACATGACTTGTATAACAAAAGGACATAAAAGGCAGAAGCAGCCAGAACTCTGTGAGTTCAAGGCCAGCCAAGACTACATCGTGAAACTATCGCAGTATTTTTTGATTCCTACTCATTTTAAAATAACAAATGTATACTTCTTTAAAACAAACACATCTTTTTGTTTGGGTTCTTTTTATTATGAATAAAGTTGCATTTTCTATCCGTGTATATCCTTGTTCAAGCTCACTTCCCCCTCCTACCCCTTCCAGTCACTCTCTCTTCTCCACATCTCTTTATGTCCTCCCCAGCATGGGCAGAAGATCCCAGAGTCCCAGTATTGCTCAGTTCAGCATCCACTCCTGACAAATCCACTTTTCTCACCCCAACATCAAGACTGGGTCAGGTGTTCCTCTGGAGGGAGTGGGATCCAAGGTGCCAGTCCAATGTGTTTCAGATCCCAAGCTGTTCAGTGGTTGTGGTTTGCAGCTTGAACATGCTTTGCTTTTTGCTTTTTTTCTTTGTTCTGTTACATTATTACAAATGTATATTCTTACTTAACACACACATATATATATCTTGTTACTAACTGTATTTGTAATATATTCCCCTTATTTTCTTCATCTCTTTAGATGAGATGGATTTTATTTTTTAAACAAATTGCCATTTGGGATTAGGATAGAATTCTAAATTTTATTCATAATTTTTAGTCATTATTTCAGAAATAGACAGAGCTACAAATTAAGAATAAAATAGGAAGACAATAAAGAATTCCAGAAATATCTTTGAAATTTCCAAAGAAGTATACACATGTCTAGGTCTCTTAAGTTAAACACTAATTGCCCAACATACTATATCCACTTACATACTTAATTTCACAATAAGCTAGTTCTTATTGTGATAGTTATTATTCAATGTCTTTGAAGAGACACCATAGCCGAGACACCATAGCCAAGACAACTACTATAAATGAAAGCCTTACTGGAGTGTTACTTACAGTTTTAGAGAGTTAGTCATCATGGCAAAAAAAGCAGAGAAACATGGTGCTGTAACAGTAGCTGAGAACTTTCCATCCTGATAGGCAGGCTGCAGAATTGGGGAGGTCTGGGCCTAGCTTGATCTTTTGAAACTGCAAAGCTCACCCCTAGTGATACACCTGCTTCAACAAAGCCACACCTACTCCTGTAAGGGTATTCCTCCTCATCCTTTCCAAACAGTTCTATTAACTGAGGAACATTCTTGGGGATACATGAGCATATGTGAGCTATTCTCATGCAGCCAACACACCAATGTATTTCTTCCTATTTCCTCTAACTTGTCAAAACTTACCTCTGCATTCCAAAAATATGTCCAGTCTTTGTCTAGTTTGTTATTGTAGTAGACCACATTGATATGGATGATTGTATCAGCCACCTAGGTTTTTATGCTATTAGCTTCACGCTGCCTTAGTAGTAACATATTTTGTCTGTGTTTTTGAACTAAGGATAATATGCAAATTTTCATAGAGTGTTGAGGAATAATAGTTATTATTATAGATATTATAGATAATAGAAGATATTATATATTTGCTTATGTTGTGGTATGATTGTTTAATGATGCAAAGATATGTTGGATTCTGTCATGTTGCATTTGTGAAGTTGTGTTATTTTGTATGTCTAAAATATTTGATCCGTCTAAAAAAAGCTGAACAGCCAATATCAAGAAAGGATAGGAGGTAATGGCATGCAGAGAGAATAAATAGGAGGAGGAATTTGGAAAGAGAGATTGGGGAGCAAAAGGAGGAGAAAGAACATCACGGGCCAGCCATTCAGGTATATAGCAAGCCATGAAGTAAGAAGCAAAGAAAAATATATATAATAGGAAAAAATAAAAACCCAGAAGAAAAAGGTAGTCAGGATAATTTAAGAAAAGTTGGCTAGAAACAAGCCAAACTAAGGCCAGACATTTGTAAGTATAAAATTCCATGTGTATTTATTTGGGAACTAGGGGGATAAAAAAATAAAGAGTAAAAAAACAACTATAATAGGCTCTTAGAATTACCTGATATAGTTTAGGTGCCTTTCTGTTACTTTGATAAAATATTATGACCAAGGCAACTTGTAGAAGAATTTGTTTAGACTTAAGGTTCCAAAAGGCTAGAATTTATATTGATGACATGGATACAGTATGGCAGCAAGCTGAGAGCTTCCATCTTAACTATCAACATGAAAAGAAAAAGAATTGGAACTAAAAGGAAAATTTAGCTCTGAAATTTGTCCCTAGTTGTAGGTAGAGTTTCCCTGTCCTACCATCCCACTTCCAAATCACCACACAGAGTCTTAATATTAACTGTAAATGTGTGGACAATAGGTTAGGCTTATTATTACTAACTTATTATATATAAAAGGCTTGTTACTAACTAGCATTTTAAATTAATTCATATTCCTTATTTACATTCTGACATGTGGTGGTACCTTTACTAGCATGGCATGTTTATCTTCTACTTTTTCTGTGTCTGGCTGATGACTACAGACTTCTCCCTTCTTCTTCCTAGAGTCCTCATTGTTTGCCTCTTCCTCCCAATGTCTTTCCTGACCACCTATTAGCCAATCAGCTTTTTGTATACAATGAAAGAAATACATACCACAACACCTAGTGACATGCTTCCTTCAGTAGGTCTGAATTTTGTAAAGCTTCCCAAACTGTGCCACTTAATAGGTACTAAGTATTTAAATATGGGAGCCTCTGGAGGGACACTATTATTTAAATCCTATACTTGATTTCATAATCCACACATATGGGCATGGAATAAAAATTTATATTTCTGTCACAATTTATAATCTCCTTGTGCACACAAAAAAGATCAGCAAAATGATGTATATGGAATTTTATTGTAGTTCAAGGTCACAAAACCTCTGTACTTGCTCATGTTCTCCTTCTACCTTTCTTAAAATTTTGAACTGTCAGGATGTCACTATTTTCTGTTTGCCAGATAGCATTAACTGAAAGCATACTCACTTTGTAAGTTCTTTTTAGTGTCACTCCAGCCAGAATAAAGAGTTGCTGATTACTTTTCTGAGTACCAAGCAAATGGTTTCCAACCAAAGCTAAAATTAGAAATGCTGTCATTTCATGATGTTTAGATATCTAGTCTGAGACTGACACATTATGTGCCTGACCAAAAACAAACAAAATAAAAAAAACACCAACAAAAACAAAGAAAGCCATATCAAATTTTCATGGCCTTCGTCAATCCTGGCTATCGTTAGTTAACCTATTTATTTGTTTGTTTGTTTGTTTATTCATTCATTCATTCATTTATCTATGTTTGTTTATTTATTTATTTATTCATTCATTCTTTCATTTATTTATTTACTTTTATAGAATAAAATATTTTTTATCAATGTATCCCTTTATTCCAACTTCCTTTCTCCTACTGAATCCTCTCAGTCAGCCTTCAGCCTCCCTCCTCCCCATCCCCCCATTCTCTCTCCAGAAAGAGCAAGAGGCTCCAAGGTGAATTAGCTCTGCATCCACTTCAGGCCAGTCTTATTTCCTCTACCTAATATCAAGACTTGGTTAGGTATTCCTCTGGAAGGAATGGGTTCCAAGGTGCCAATCCATGCACAGAAATACAGTCTAATCTCTCCCCTGGAGGCTCCACATATTGCCCAAGTCAGTGGACAGTTGCCTATCCTTGGAGGACCTAGTTGCATTTCCTGATGATTCCCATGTGGCTGTTCTTGATTCAGTGAACTCCCCTGAGTTCCAGCCAGCCATCACTGTGGGAATTTCCTCATAGACCCATCCCCTTGCTTATATAGAATCTCTTTCCTGCCTATTAGGTGGAAGAGGGACTCAGTTCAGTGTAATCCAGGCTGGCCTTGAAGTTACAAAGATTCTTGTGCCTCTGCCTCCATAGTGCTAAAATTAAAAGGTCTATGCCAATGTACCCAGTCTCTAAATCACTTCTATTTTAATGACAGATAGTGTTCATAGGGATACCGTGGTAATTACTTTAGTTATTTTTTTAATCTGTATTATTGTGTTGTGGCACACTTTTAATCCCAGAATTTGGGAGGCAGAGCCAGATGGATCTCTGTGACTTTGAGGCCAGTCTGGTCTTCAGAGAGAGTTCCAGGACAAGGTTCAAAATATATATATGTAATGATCATTGACTTCCGTCTTCCAGTCCTGTATTATTGTCATTTCAACCCCCATTTTTCATTAAGGCCAGTCTTTTAACTTCTATTAGGTTAAGAAGTTCCTTAGTTTACACAGAATGAAAGAAGTTAGTGGGTAGGTTAAAAACCAAGAGGAACAGACACCAAGGATGTATGGTATGTATGGAATCTTGGATAAAAGAAACAGAATTTGTAGTCCCAGTCTCAATAGATTAACTCTCTGTCTCTATCTCTGTCTCTGTCTCTCTCTTTCTCTTTCTAGAAACACTGAGAAATAACATTAAATGTGTTTAACTGTCACAACATTGCTTTTTATGCAAATCACATTGTTTAAATGGACTTTGAAAAAGTTGTACATACATTGAATTAACTTAATTATTGTGTTCTGACACTTTTTACTGTGTTACAGTATCACTTTGAGACATTATCTATTGGACTTGCATTTTAGTTCAGTCACATGGTAGGAACATATGCCTTGAATATGATGATCTCTGAGTATTCTGCTTTCTTCTTTTGCTTTTAATTCCAATTCAAAATATACTTGTGAAATTTTTTCCATCTTGTTTTCACATTCAATGGCTACCCAGCAATTAAAAAGAAATGCACAGTCACACTCCAAAGGCATTAGCTCAACTATGTTCATAGCAGCATTATTTTAATAGCAAGAACCTGGAAACAACCTAGATGTCCCTCAACTGAAGAATGGATTAACAAACTGTAGTACATCTACACAATGGAATACTACTCAGCAGTAAGAAAAAAATGATATCCTAAAATTTGCAGGCAAATGGATGGATTTGGAGAATAGCCTACTGAATGAGGTATCACAAATTCAGAAAGATAAGCAGGGGATGTACTCACTCATTAGTGGACTCTAAACAAACAAACAAACAAGAAAAAAGTCAAGCATGCCCAAGCTGCAAACCACAACCACTGAACAGCTTGGGATCAGAAACACCCTGGACTGACTCCTTGGATCCCACTCCTCCTAGAGGAACACCTGACTCACTCTTGAGGGAGGGGGGAGAAAACTGCATCTGCCAGGAGTGGAGACTGAACTAAGCATTATTGGAACAGTGGGACCGTGGAACTGCCTGCAGTCTGCCCAGGGATGGGATGGGGATTTGTGAAGAAGAAATAATGACCTGATGTGGTGGGAGGGGGTAGGAACCTTGAATAAGTATATACAAGGTTAGAAAGTGTGACTTCTTTGTTAATAATAATAATAATAATAATAATAATAATAATAAATAAAAAAGGGAAAAAAAGAAAAGCTGAAAAAATCACCAGTATTACAACAGAGGTATTTTTTTGCATTTGTGAAAGATAACGTTTATTAAAATAACATTATTTCTCTCTCTTTTTATGTTATCTTTCCACTGCTATTTTTGCTTGTTCACAGCAGTTCTTTGCATGGCTTCTTAGATTTTTTCTCACAGTTCTCAGAACAAAGAATAATTGTGTCCCAAGGCTGAAGCAACAATGACAGTTGTCCTTCTTTTGATTATTGTTTCTACTCTGTACATTTGCTCCCTTTCTGATTTCCTCCCAGAGTTGTTTCTTATCCTGTGAAATGTTTGCTCCTAAGTTATTGAAACACATAGTGTAAAGACGAGTTTTCTTTCTTTCTTTCTTTCTTCCTTTCTTTCTCTATTTATCTCATCAGCACAGGTGTCAAATGCAAGTCATTCAATAATTTGTGATGACATATATAAAACACAAATGCCATTTATAGTATTTATGGAATCAATGTGTGACTTACTTATTAAAAGTACCTTTGTCAAAGGTCTCCATAATCTCCTATACATTTCAAGATTCACTTGAAAGTCTCAGTTTACAAGATTAAAACTAAATTTGTCAGAAAAGCACAGCTAGATCACAAAAAAGTCTTAAGGACAATGGGAAAGAATTCATTTGCAGACCTTCATCTCGCCCCCCCCCATCTCAAAGGGATCATACAGGATATTCTTTTCCATCATCAACAAACACTCAGTAAACTTTGCAAGGTTATTTTGCTCAAGGAATCCTGTTAAAAGCAGTAACTAGAATTGTTACTGATAGTTGTGTATGTAGATCTTCTTTACTTATAATACAACATAATCCAAGAATACCAAAGCACAAGAAAGACTTCAGCAATAAGAACAATGTTTAAGCCTGGCAAGAGGCCTCAGTGGGAAAAGGCACTTCCCTGCAGTTTGCTGTCCTGAAGTCAATTCTAGAAACCCACAAAGTAAAAAAAGAGAACTGATTGCTGCAAGTAGCCCTCTGACATGTGAGCACTGGCACTCCAAACCTTTCCCACCCAAGCAAACAAATAAATAAAAATAATTTTTAAAAGAGTATTATTTAAACAAGTCAGGTATAGTTATTCACTTAAAAAAAAAGTCCTGGGAACAGTGGCATCTCACCTGCCATTCTAGAAGTAGTCCTTACAAATACATTTCTTTTCAAAAATAGTACCTTCATTTATTTTTAATAATTTCATACACTTATAAAATACATTTTTATATTTTATTTTATAAAATTAAATATAATTTAATAGAATTTTTATCATTTGCGTCTTCTCTCCCTTCAATTTCCTCTCTCATGTGTTTATTCCCTCTCCTAGCTCTCTGTCAAAATTCATGATCTCTTTTTTAAATTGTGATATATATCAGCTTCTGATTTAATTGTTGAAATATGGTATGAATAGCTAATTAAGAGACTTTTTCCTAGGAAACACCATTTCTCCCAATCTAAGCACTTTTATTGACTCAAATTAATTGTGTTATGTGATCAAGAAATGAGCAGTTGGAAAGAAAAATAAATTTCAGCAGGAGCAGGTCTATTGTATAGCAAGTTAAACCTAGTTAATAATAATATATTGTAGGCTCAGAAAATGTAAAGAGAATTTGGGTATGTGCTACCACTATAAAAAATGATAAGAATGTAAAATGATAGGTTTGTTAAGTAACTACATATATTTTTTTCTACAATGTGCTTATATTCCAAAACACCATAGAGTTTTGACAAAAACTTGTATTATTTGTGTTAATGTAATGATCACATAATTTTATATTTTATTACCATCTTTAGTTTAGTTTAGTTTTACTCAATTTTCAGGAATTTCTTGTATCATGTAAAATTAATTTTATAATTATAATCTTTGTTAACTATAGATTTTCTGCCAGGATTTTCACTGAAGAGGCACACATTAATATTTACTGTTATTTTCCTAAGAGACTCTTTCTCCTATAATATACAGTCTTAAATCTGCATTAAAATCTTTTCTCAATAAACTACAGCTATGCATCATAAAATATGATATAGGCTAAGATTTTACTATTATTTTATAATGTAAGGTAAGCTCTTCAGTTTTTTGCATCCATTGGCATATACTTTAAGGAGGTAAAGTTTGTTTTGTAAGTTTTTTTTTATTTTTGAGCATTATTTATTACTTTTTGTAATAATCAGTATTTTGTTGAGAATTGACATTTTAAACCAAGTTGTCTTTTCTGGATTTTTTTTTTGCAAGAGCATTTTCTTTCCTAATGATGAATAAAATTTATTAGAGGGGGTCTTATTTATTACTTTGCCAGGAAGAAGAAAAATATTGGAACTTTCACCATGATAGCTTTAGGTTTTTCTTTAATTGATTTCTTTTCTTTCTTTCTTTCATTTATTTATTTATTTATTTATTTATTTATTTATTTATTTATTTATATAGAATAAAATCTTTTTTATTCATGTATCTCCTTGTTCCAATTCCCTTCCCCCTGCCAATGCCTCCTGGTCAGCCTTCAGCCTTCACCCTTCCCATCCCATCCCCAGAAAGGGCAAGAGGTTCCAAGGTAGACTGACTTAGCATCTACTCCAAGCAAGTCCGATTTCCTCATACTAATATCAAGACTGAGTTAGGTGTTCCTCTGAAGGGAATGGGCTCCAAGTTTCAAGTTCATGCACAGAAACACAGTTTGAACCCTCCTCTTGAGGCTCCACACATTGCCCATGTCAGTGGACAGTTGTCTATCCTTGGAGGGCTTAGTTTCTTATCCAGATGATTCCCAGGTGGCTGTTCTTGATTTGGTGAGCTCCCCAGGGCTCCAGCCAGTCATCACTGTGAGAATTTTCCTCATAGTTCCTATCACATTGCTCATATAGAGTCTCCTTCCTGGCTATCAGCTGGACCAGGAGCTCAGCCCAGTGCTCAGCCATGTATCCCTGTCTCTACCGCTATTCATTGTTGGATGTAAGTTCTGTGATGGCACTTATGGTAAATATTCATTTGATTATAGCGGAAGTCCTGTTTAGGCAAAACCTTCACTATTGGTTGGAGACCTAGCCAGGAATATCCTGTGAGTTTTTGTAGGTTACCACAGCATCCAGTGTTTTTTCCATCCCTACATTGGCTTCCTTCATTAAGATCTCCATCTCTTTTTTCCCCTCCCTCCTTGATGCCATTTAGCATATTAAATACATTACCTTCTTTTCAATTTTTTAGATGTTGCTATTAAAAATGGTCTTTGCAGTATCAAAAATATATTTGTATATTTAGGTAACAGTTTGTGGCTTTCATTTGTTTATTTAAGGTTAAAACATAGCTAAATGACACAATGCTTCCCTTCTGCATTCATGGCCTCTGGCAGTGGTGTGGGTGAGGAAGGACTCATTTCTTTAAGAGTATGGCCACAGGGAGTTTAATTATGCTCCAGTAAGTAAATGAGCAGCATGTGGGCTTTTTTGTAAATGGAAAGATCATAAAAATGGGTATGTATCTGAAAAGATTGATAGCTGAGTTTGATGGGGTGCATGATATAAAATCACCAAATAATAAATATATATATATATAAAGAAAGAATAAATAGATTTATAAGAAAATATCATGGTAATGACCTGCTGTGAGATATGTTTTAAATGATGTTTATTTCGTGAGAATCACTTATATAACAGGGGAGGTTTTAAGAATAGGTGAAAGAGTCAGGTTGCAGCACGCGGGAGCGTTCCCAGCCAAAACCTCCTGCCCACAGGCAACACATCCTGAACTTGTGCCACATGTCCGGAAACTGCGAGAGAGGTCCTGGCACTGTGCAAGAGCCCACCAGCTTCCTGTCTCCAGTCTTCTCTCTGGGCGCTCTATTTCCGACGCTTTTTCCCATTGACCACGTCCCTCTCCATTCCAGCACTCAATTCACCTAAGTAGATTCTGATTTCCCACTACATATCCAACTTTTGTCTAAATAAGAAGGTTCTAAAATAAGTATAAAACTACATACTATAGGGATCATCATAAGGCGGTGTCTGGGGAAGAGAAAGGTACTAACATAAGTGAGGTCAAACTACCGCTAGCAGATAACAAATACAAGGTGCAATTTAATGTCTAGAATGTTGATACGAGGAGATGCACAGGGATTACTTCAAAGCTGTTTATCTTGAACAATAAAGTTCTAATACCTGAGTGTCTTTGTTGAGATGTGAAGTAATAACAACCTCAACTATCCGGTCTTCAACATCGTCAAGACCTGAGAAGGAAAATATATACCTGAAGTCAGAAGCATGATGAAGTAACTTCCAAAATTTAGGAGAAGACAACAACAGTTAACTACCTGGACAGTCATCCACCACTTCTCTGTACAACGGGAGCATCCATCCTTGTGGCTACTGGCCTATGATATCTGACAAGTCTCCACAGAAGCAGGGTATTTTTTGGTAGGACTGTTTTATCCTGTCTAGGCAGGCTTCAGCAGTCTCTATCCTCCATCCTGCTCGTCCATATCGGAAAGAGAGCATGCTGATAGCAGTTAGGACAAGTGCCGTCTTTGCCCGTCAGGCCATTATTCACCAAACAAGACAATCTCTTTGCAAGGTGTCTGTGATGTTCAACACCACCTTGAAAAACGCATGGTGATGCCAGGATTTGTCATGTCTCTCAAGGCCAAATTCGAAATAACAAAATCTTGAATGCCATATTCTCTCGGTCTATGAAGTGGTTGAAGACACCTATCTATTGGGTGTATTCTAACATGTTTCCAAAAAGCCTGAGTATCCTGACTGTTAGGTAGCAAATCTGAGTAATCATAATCTGCAATCCCAATCAACAAAGAAAGTGAAGCTAAGATTGTAAAAATAGGCATTCCAAAATGAGTGTACAACTCCTCCAAATAATTTCAAGTATAACAATCTTAGGAAAATTGACCAAAATACACGTTTTGTATCAAATGACAACAATATACTAACTATATATCATTATATATAAAAATATATCTAAACAGAGTTATATAAAACAACTTGTGTATATATTACAACAAATGTTATGACTAGCATAAATAATTAGAGGTACAAATTGCATTATGGAAATAGCAATGTACTTAATACATATCAATGTGCAAAATATTTTAAACAGAGGTAGACATGTGCAAATTAAGGCAATTATACATACAACTTTGTATCAAAGTATATATTATCCCAATCAAACATATAGATTGCTTTCCCATTTGTAACAATATACAAACATTTGTTCCATGGTGATTCATTTTTCATTCATCCTTTGGTTAATAGTTGTTTGCAAGTGTAATGATCTCCTATCTATTCCCTTTTCCTTCTCTCTCTCTCTCTCTCTCTCTCTCTCTCTCTCTCTCTCTCTCTCTCTCTTTAAAAATTTCTACATCTATAATATCATTCTATCCTTTAACCAAGATTACCTTATAACCATCATATCAAAATGATAATTGACCATAACACTCCCTAGAATGACCAACTTATTGGGAAAGGGACATAGTTCTTTCATTAAGTTGCTTCATGCTGACCTGTGGGCAACAGTATCTCTGTGGGGTCCTGTAAACTAAACAATGGTTAAGTCCTGATGAAGTAACTTTAAACATATATATAACCATTCCATAAGTGTATATAACCATTCTCATCGTACTGAGTGAGTTCATCTGAAATTCTTGTTAAAGATATGATATGAAACTATCTAACAACTGTCCTGATTGGATTATACATCAAAAATGATCACTGAGTGACATACAGCAGGTTCCTTCTTTCTCTGTCTCAAGGGTCTTTCTTTTTCTTTCTTTGTCTTTTTTTTCCGGTGGGGGCCCCATCTTCCTTCTGGATGCCTTGGAGAATGCTGGTAGGAGAAATTGTTTTTTATAGTGGGGAATCCAATGAATACTATTAACTGAAGATATTGAACCATCAGAAAGAATTGTGTGCAGACAAGATTTTTAGATTAAGAGAGTAAGAAATGTAGAAAGAAGTAAGATTTAAGATTTAAAACAAAAGTGAGATAATATTGGTCCCTATATATTTCATCTATTTTCTGTCTCACCTCAGGTGGCTTTTCTGATAGAGTCTCTATTAGAGTCTCTAGGGTTTTATTTACCAATACGCTTGGGTTTAGAGAGGGAGAAAACCACTTGATCCACCTCCAAAGCCAGCCTTTTTTGTTACCAAACCAGGACCTCCTTTATATATATAAATACATAATCATTAGATAAAGATGTACAGTTGTGAGAATAGAAAAATTAACCTTAGTGCCTGTCAGTGTCAGGTGTCCTTGTAATCTCCTGTAGTCCTTTTAACGATTCAGAAGTCTGAGCATTCAGCATCCTTTTAGCTTTGTGAAGAGGGTTGTATCCATTCTTCTGTAAAAAAAAAAATTAAGACCCTGCCTCATCTTAATTAAGTGAATGTTCCTTACCACATATCCAATTGTCTTATCGGCACATAAGCCATTACTCCTCCTCAGGAGGCTTCTCCTTTTCGATCCGGTTCTTTATCAATCTCGTTGGTACCCATATTTTCTCTTTTCCTGTGGAAACAAAAGCAAAACCCCTACCCCAACAAAGCACATGCCCTGGCTTCCATTCTGAAGTTAGTACATCCTTAAAATAAACAGGATGATTCAACTCAGAAGTTCTTTCTATTACCCAGTGTTTCTCTGCAGCTGAAGTACCCTTTTGATCAGCATTAAGAAAGTTTAATATCAACAAGGCACTATGTAATCTCTCCCTGGGTTTTTTCATACCACCTTGCTGTTTATGAAGCATCTCTTTCAAGGTGCAATGGGATCTTTCCACATCTGCTTGTCCAGTGGGGTTGTGTGGTATCCCAGTAAGGTGCTTTATCTCATAATATCCAAAAATCTGCTTCATTTTCTGGGAAACATATGCTGGAGCATTGTCAGTCTTAATTTGATCAGGGATTCCCAATATGGCCATGGCTTCCAAAAGATGAATGAGTACCACATTAGCATTTTCAGAACTTAGGGCAGTAGCCCACTGCATTCCTGAGCAGGTATCTTATCGTGGTAAAAACCCGCCATGAGATATGTTTTAAATGGGGTTTATTTTGTGAAAATCACTTACAAAACAGAGACGGTTTTAAGAGAAAATGAAAGGATAAGGTTTCAGCACGCCGGAGCCTTTCTAAGGAAAACTCCTCATCCCCACACCGTACATCCGAACTCAGGCGCAGCTGGGCCGAACTGTGCACCCAGTCGGGAACTCTCGCCAGAGAATGACGGCTTCCTGTCCTGGTCCTCTCCCTCGAAGGTCTACTTCCAGAATCCTTTTCAGTTAACCATGCCCCACTCGTCTCTAGTCCTCTGACGTGATCATTCACATATATAGTTCCTGATTTCCTGCTATATCTCCCCATTTTGTCTAAATAGGAAGGTCTTAAACTAGGTATAAAATTACATACTATAGGGATCATCATAAGACAGTGTCTGGGAAAGAGAAAGGTACTAACATAAGTGAGGTCAGACTACTGCTAACAAACAACAACTACAAAGTACAATTTAATACCTAAAATGTTGATACGAGAAAATGCACAGGGATTAATTTAAGGCTGTTTATCTTAAACAATAGAGTTCTAACACTTGAGTGTCTTTGCTGAAATGTGAAGTAATAACAACCTCAACTATCTAATCTTCAACACCGTCAAGACTGAGAAGGAAAATATATACCTAAAGTTGGAAGCATGAAGTAACTTCCAGAATTTAGGAGAAGATAACGTCAGTTAACAGTTAACTACCTGGACAGTCATCCACCACTTCTCTATATAATGGGAGCATCCATCCTTGTGGCTACTGGCCTAGGATATCTGACAAGTTTCCATAGAAGCAGGGTATTTTTTGGTAGGACCGTCTTATCCTGGCTAGGCAGGCTTCGGCAGTCTCTATCCCTCATCCTACAGGTCCATTTCGGACAGTGAGCACGCTGACAGCAGTAGGGGCAAGTGCAGTCCTTTTGCCCCTCAGGCCATTATTCACCAAACAAGACAATCTCTTTGCAAGATGTCTGTGATGCTCAACACCACCTTGAGAAAGGAACGGGTGATGCCAGGAGTTGTCATGTCTCTCAAGGCCAAATTTGAGATAACAAAATCTTGAATGCCATATTCTCTAGGTCTATGAAGTGGTTGAAGACACCTATCTATTGGGTGTATTCTAATATGTTTCCAAAAAACCTGAGTATTCTGACTTTTAGGTGATAAATCTGAGTCATCATAATCTGCAATCCCAATCAACCAAGAAAGCGAGGCTAACATTGTAAAAATAGGCATTCCAAAATGAGTGTACAGCTCCTCCAAATAATTTCAAGTATAACAATCTTAGGAAAATTGACCAAAATACACATTTTTAATCAAATGACAACAATATCCTAACTATATATCATTATATATAAAAATATATCTAAACAGATTTATATAAAACAACTTGTGTGTATAGTACAACAAATGTTATGACTATCATAAATAATTAGAGGTAGAAATTGCATTATGGAAATGACAATGCACTTAATACACATCAATGTGCAAAATATTTTAGACAGAGGTAGACA
>PVIH01011627.1:0-68082 GCA_004025045.1 Sigmodon hispidus
AGTTCCTGGCATGTTTCTTTCATAGATTTGTTCATCTCTTCCAATTTTTTGTTTGTATTTTCTTCTATTTCTTTAAGGCTTTTTTTCATATCTTCTTTGAGAGCTTCGATGATCATCAAAAAGGAATTTTTGGTGTTGCTTCCTTCTGTTTCCTCTTCATTGCTCAGTTTAGGTCTTGTATTTGTAAGATCACCACTCTCTTCTGGAGTTACCATGTTGTCCTTTGTAGTATTATGTAATTTTTTGCACTGACGTTTGCCCATGTCTTCAGTGGTTCATGATTAGATGGGTCCTGGCCAATTGTGGCACTCGGGTTTGTGTGCCTCCTGTCACCTTTCTGGTCAGGGTCTGATTCTGTCTTTCAGAGACCCCTGCAGTTGTTGATTCTCTCAGTTCGAGGTCGTGGTGGGAGCCATGCAAATTCCCTCAGCAGGAGCTGTGGATGTGGTCAGGGGCAGAGTTTACCTGCCCTTGCTCCAGTGTGCACTGGGATTCTGCAGACAGCACTCGGTCCCAGGCATGTCTTTATTTTCAAATGAAATCTGAAAGCAAAATATTTCTAGTCTCAAGCATATCCGTAATACTCTTAAATATTTTTATACACAAATGAAAATTTAGTTCTAATAAAGATTATTTAATTGTCTTTGTTTACTTTTAAAAATTGTACTTTTTTATAAATGTTAATGAGGAGTGAATATCTTTGAAGTGTATTGGAAAAATTTTCTTTCTTTAGATGTTTCTTACATCTATATATATATAAAGTAAAATAAAATAAAAAGAAGTATGCAATTACTGTATTTTTAAAAAAGATACATAGAAGTGTTTTGAAACCACAATATTGTCTTTGAAAATTTAAAACATGCTTGTTGATCCTGAAGTAATGCTGCCTTAATCACACAAGATTTTCTCTTGACTGAGTTATGTAATATGTTTTGTTTATATGTATAAAAGTGATAATGATTCCTCTTAATAAGACCTGGTGAAAATTATGTGACATTGTAGATGCTGTAAGCTGCAGAGCCGCTGGTAGCTAATGTCACAAAAATAAAACACGCTGTCACTTAAAACTTTAAATTTGTCATTTGCTTTCAACAATATCTTGAGCCACACTGTCTGATACACTAGTCAACAGCTATATATTGCTGTGTCAGTGATCTAAAATTAAACAAAATAATCAAATGTCTTGTATCTGTATGTAGACTACAATGTCCTTAATATATTACAGTTTTATTAATCAATGCTATTTTTGGGTGATATTACATAAAATCTTTTGATATAAAATATCTGCTGTATATAAATTTATTGTATATGTTTCAAAAGGAAAGATTTTGTTTCTCCTGTTTCCTATGAGTAGTTTCTCTAATCCTAAGTATTTTGAAGCTCATTTTCCTTTCTACGAACACCAATTAGCAGCAGCACAACTTGAAATTATCTAGAGAAGAGATTGTTATGAAACAGGTAAAGGTCAGAGATCACCTACTAAATATTTGCTTATAGTATGAGGAAACTGGCATTTAAAAAGAAACGTTATACATAAAACAGCTTCTCCAGTATCTCCAGTCAACATTTAATAACCTATGTGCCCATCTCAAGCTTTTCCCTAATGAACTTTATTTTTTTTTCCTTAAAGTATGTCACAATCCTAATGAGCCTTGACAAAAGACTCTAAACTGGTATCAAAAGTTATGGTAGAGAGAGCAGCCTACAGAAGGAAGTCAGTACAAATATTAAGTCTCCCATAGCTCCTGCTTTGATCCCACTGGTTTATAGTACAAAACAGACTTCTATAGTTTTGAGCCTATTAGCACTCTCCAGAGAGAGAGATTGATCTAAAGTAAGAGAACATATAGAAAAGCAAAGTACTGAGAACAAAGTATCTCTTGAGGTTTAGGGAGTAATTTTCACAGACATTGATTTCTCCTCCTGGGATGATGGCTGGAGTCTGGATAAATAGGAGAGAGCTTTCTAGGTTGTTTGTAGCTCCAACATTCAAACTTTTCATTACAGAATGCCAGTTTTATCTCTTGTTTTTATTTAGCTCTGAGATAATAAATATCTGGGGTTTAGAGGAGGTTTATAAATTGTGATTTAAGCATGTATCTTATCTTTTCCTGAGCCCAAAGGAAGTACAGGTGATTTATTTGGTCCATTCATTCCTTTTTTAAACAAATAAAATGTAATCAGGTTATCTTGATTGCAGGTATTTCCTAGACTTGAAGTCCTCAACCAAATATATCACAAACATATAAACTGCTAATCTTATCCAGAGTTAAGGTTGGCCTTAGGACTTTATCTGCTGGGAACAAGAAATCTTGGGTTGTTGCCAGAAAGAGGGAGTGAGGAAAGGGAGACACTTGGGCACCAAGAAATGTTTTCTTCTTTTCATCCACAGACTGTACAAAGGCTCCAGGCAACGTGATTGCTTGTTTTTATTACCTTCTAGAAAATTAATAATTACCAGATTATCTGAGACCTGGTAGTAGAGATTTACTCTTGCATTATTAGCACTGTCTGAATGCTTCCATGCCAAAGATCTGAGTGAACATTCTCTTTTTGCCATATTTTCTGTTATCAATATTAGTTATTCAATTAAAAACAGAATACCACTTCATCTGTCTTTATGAACTTGAAGAGTGGTAATGATTGACACTTAGTGAATATTAAAGATGTGCTAAGCCATTAGCTAATGCATTAATTTCTTCCTATTATTCAACTTTAAAAAAAATTGACTGTTTTGGTAATTCAGCAACCATTATTTTACGTGAAAATGTTTCTAGAATACTGAATACAGATGTGATGTTCTTTAAATTATTTAAAAGACATAACTACATAAATATTTTTGTAAACTATTTTTCTATTTACTAATGTAATGTATGCAAATAAGACTAAATAAAAGAACATAAACTATTTTTTAAAAATAAATACACTCTTTTAATCTCTACCACTCATAAATTAGCACAGCTAAAATTTTGAGATGTCTCTCTCACTCAGTGTCTTTTTCTCCTCCTTTTTTAACCATACAATTAATCTTTCTTATCTCCTTGCTTTTCTACAAATGCATATGTGCATACATATACAATAATATATGCAGTGATGAAGTGCTGAAGTTACCATAATCTATATTAGCCATTACCTTGAGCATTTAGTCTGATTCTAAGCTTTTCTCATTTATAATTAAAAATGTATTTGTTTTTAAATCAAGGTCTATACATAACAGATTGGTTCACTAATGTTGAAATTTTTTATATATAATGTAAGAAAACATCTGCTACCTTTCAGTATGGGTGCTACAAAAACCTAATATATTTATGCTTAAAACAGTAATATCAGCATTAACATTTTGTGATGCAATTATTACAAACAGAATTTATCACTAACATTATCCGAAGAGAAATAGTTTTTTTACAGTCTTTGAAAAGTACACTCTATTTACCCACATGGTTATTGCATTCACCTTACTGCATCTTTTACAACTTGGCACATATTAAAGTCTGAACCCTTAACATATATAACATCTTTTATGTTTTACTTTGTTTAGATGTCATTTATTATTCCTTCTGGGTGTTGAGAATTGCTTTAAGGCAGGATCTCTTGAAGCAGAGTCACAGCAATTTTATTGCTTTTCACAATTTGAAATGGATGGCTAGCACAAGCAAATGCTGAATCTTGGAAATCACTGTCGGGGTTGAAATGGAGTTAAGGGCATAACAGGAAAAGCAAGGGGAGAACATGGATATGAAAGATTGAAAATTTTAATTCCTTGACTTTGAAGTATTTTGACTTCAACTTCAGGCATATGCTTCTGTTATCTTTGTTTTGCACATTTTTCTTATTTATTTTTCTTCTTCTCTTAAATTACTCTGGTCCGTTCCCATCTGATCACAATACTGGGCCATTCTAATGTGCCCAGACCTCACCTCAACCTGATCGTCAGCTCAGTTTACATCATTCCATGCTCTTTGACCTACTATATTCTTAAGAAAACACAAGACATGTCATTATATACTCAAAGGAACTTTGTTTACTTATTATTTTCTAATAGTGAGAGTGTTTTATCTTTGTTGTTGTCATCGTTTTGCTTTTCTCTTTAATCTCCACCTCAATGGTTTAAAATCACAGTGTCATTTTGGTATTTTTTATAGTTACATAAGTTCAGCAAACCTCGATGACTTGGTTAGAAGCAAGGATTGACGAGTTGGTGTATGAGTAATTAAAGGAGTTAGGCGGTATAAATAGAGGATGAAAAGTATGATGGACTGTTCCTCTAGCACCAGATTACAGAGTAGAAGCTAATTCTTCCAAGTGCCACCACTAAGAGCTCTGTGGGCTGGACTAAGCATTGTCTGCCACCGGTCTCTGCCCCTTCCCCTTAAGCGTGGGTTCTGATTTCACCTACAGGGACTGACTATTATGAGTAGAGTCACTGGGATCTTAGCACCCACCTGATTGAGTTTTCATCCTTGGACATCACTATTACTGAGTAAATATGTTTGCTCTCATTCTTTCTGACACGAATATCTCCTTGTTCTCCTCTTCCTCTACCTCTTCCTCCTACTCCTTCTTCTTCTTGCTTTCCTTCCTCCTCCTTCTTTCTTCTCCTCTTCTTCCCCCCTGCTTATTCCCTTCTCCCCACTCCTGTCCTTTGCAATATAGTCGCTCAGGAATTACTTTTCTGCACAAGCAGAATGTTAAATGTCCTTATTTTACTGAACAGAAGTAAGATGCCATTTCCTAGAGAGTCATCTATTCTATCATTTCAAACTCTGTGTAAATGTTTTCTTCATTTAGGAAAGATTATGGGCATATTATAAAGGAATTTTGGGATTTTAACTAGTACTTCATAAAATCATCCTAAAATTTCTATTTTGGCCCTTTAAACTCCTTTTGTTCTTATTGCCTGAGAACAACAATTTATTGTTTTTTTAAAGATCATTTGGTTGATTTGTTCATAACAATTTGATTCATCATAGTAGAATCAGTGTTAAACATTTTCTAAACTTTTCTTAACCTCACTTGTATCCATGAAAGTTCATATCACTATAAGGTTTACACACATTTCTAGCTCACAAAGCATCTGAAATTAAAACTTATCAGGTTAATGATGATCAGAACAGTCAATTTCTCAAGCATTATAACATTTACTACCATGGGTGGGGTTGATTATTCCTCAAGAGTTCAAATAGTGAAAAGAGGGAGGTGGTGTTGAGCTAATGGCATTAGAATAAAGGGTCTATGGAAAGAAGTTTGGTCCAGGTAGCTTGGGTGGGGACTATCAGAACTCTAGTGGAGCTGTCACCTGGCTTTCTAACTGGAGATGGGATCTCTACTGCCATATGCATTCCAGTTTTTGTTATATAATCCTCAAAAGACTCTATTGAGTGCAAGGTTTATGCTTGGGCTCTTCCCTAGACCCTTCAGAACTGTGAAATAAGTAGATTCTTCTATCCAAAGTGATATTTGAGCACAGATAGTTTTTTTGAGCTATCAGAACTGGACTTATACAGTATGAACCTGGTGGCATGCCATAAGACCTAACTGCTAAGGGATAGCATAACTACAGATTTGGATTCTGGAATTAGACAAATAGAGATATGATTTTATGACATAGCATTTCAAAGCTATGTAATTTTGTGAAAATTTGTCTAACTACTTGAGTTTTTTGTAAACAAAATGGACACAATAATAGTACCAACCCCATAGTTTTTCTGCTACCATGTTCTACAGCATAAGACTGCTTAGAAATGATCATTAGTGGTGAGTAGGAGTCCTGGGATATAATGCTCATGGAATTTGTTTTCTATTAAATATTAAAATATTTCAGTCATATTTGTTTTCCCATATTTAACTATTGTATGATTATCTAAGTTTCTTAGCAAAAAAAAGAGTATATTAAAAAACAAATCATCAAAAAGAGAATGTTTCTCATCTTAAAAGCTAAAACAACTGCTCTTGTATGAACGCCAGGTTTATATGTCTCAGTTTGAGTATTGAGAGAACCTTATGTGTGGACTTTATTACTAGCACCTGGAACTGCAGAGCCTCACCTGAAAGGGACAGATGACAAGCAAACAAGAATCATAAAGTTTAGGGGAACCTGGGGGGTACTGTACTAAAAAGATGGATATATCTATAAAATAAACTCTTAACATTTATTCCAGGCATAGGAGTTTTGTTCTGGTTCTCCTCCAAAGCAAACATTGCTACTTCTGCCAAATTTTACATGTGAAAGTCTGCACTTTGCAATGTGGCATTGAATTGTCTGGGGAGCAGATATCTGACTCCTATAATCTTCCTTTACTTTTTTGGTCTATGCAGATTAAATTTTCTCCTAATGCTTAGTGACCTAATATAAGTGATTTTATATAAATAGTCCAAGGGCTGTTTCATGTACATAAGGAACAGTGTGCTTATTATACTGAGAGTAAGCCACAGGCCTTTCTCTGCATCTGCAACTTCCATGTTCCTTAACACTCACTCCAAACACCTGGAGTATAGTTCAGCTCTTCAGCACATCTGCTGATACCTCTTTTGGGGTTATACAGATGTGATCTTCTGACAGTTTAGCTGGATCTGAAAGGTCAAAAATGGTAACAACCAGAAGCCTGGTGTGCAGAATGTCACTACATCTTAGGATGACTTCTCCTAAACAAAACAAAACAAAACAGCAACAAAAAACCAAACATACAAATAAACAAAAACCACCCTGGAAAATACCCAAAGACCTTTAATTTATTAACTCTTATTATTTAAATATAATATTTCAAATAAAATAAATTTCACACTCCAAAACCAGAGCCATAGTGTATATATCTCAACAAACTTCTGTAAATTTAGCTTGGCCATTCTGAAGTTGTGGTGTTTCATGTGGGGTTTTACTTTCAACATTTAATATATTTTCATGCTCTTGCCAACTACCAAAAGTGAAACTTTGTGGCAGAATTAGGACTAGAATAACAATTTATCTTTGTTCGCTTTCCACACCCCAAACCTTTCTTCAATTAATGGTGAAAAAAGTCCTAAACCAGAAAGTAGAGATGAAAGGCTTTCTGTGTACTAGAAGCTGCACTATTCAACTATTCTATATCCACTGGCAAACAACCTATGAAGCACATCAGTATTTAAAAATGGAGATATTATGTATGCATGTGTGTGTGTGTGAGCTGTGTTTTCTGGCTTTAAAAATATATTCACATAGCAGTTAAGTTGAGAACTTGTTCATTTAGATTTTTTTATTACCACAAAATCTCCCAAAGATTAGAACATAAAAATGTATTCATCTTCTATTTTTATCAATGATATTGTTTTTAAGACATTTGTTTTTCCTTTTGCCTTGAGTCAACATATCAGTATTTCTTGTGATATTTCCATAAATACTCAGTTTGGTTGATTCTTTCCCACAACTTCCTGTCTTCCATCCTCCTGCCCCATTCCCTACTTATGTTCCTTAATGCCTAGCCTTTTCTCCTGCATACTCATATTATGTGTGGGTTTTTAATTCTTATTTTTCCCAATCTCTTAAAACTTTATTTATTCCTCATCTCATGAGACACTTCTAGACATGTGTTTCTACACACACATCACTTTGTGGTCTAAAGAGAAAGCTATGGCCACATTAATATCCTAGAAGGGTGTCAAGAATGATAACAGCCATCTTGTAAATTGTTTTTCATCAAATCAGTAGGTTTATTGCTTAAGAGAAGAAACTAACAATAACAAAATTCTGGAAAGAGACAAGGAGGCTGCAGTTAGAACACAGATATTTTTGCTGTTCCAACACATACCCTCAGTCAATAAAATATTTAGAGAAACACCAATCCTGTTATTTAAAACACAAAAGTAGGGTGAGAAAAGACATTGTTTTTTTCAGCTTTCCTTTGGGCATTGTGACTTGCCCTGTCCTTTGCAGTACTCACACGATTCTCTGAGGTGTGCTTAAGAAGAGAATGTTTAAGTGGAATGAATATTATACAGCTTTCAAAACCACAACATAGATTATTGCAAAGGATAAGAAAGTCTTGCAGACCATGAAGCACTTGACATATGGGAGAAAGAGAGTGAAAAATATCCCTCCACAGAAGTCAGTCAATAAACAGCTCAGCTTATTTTCAAGAGACTATACTTACCATACTACATGCAATTTAACTTTAATATCTGTCCTCTACCCATTAAGTAGACTGATGTAGTCTATATCCTCAATTTTATAAATAATGAGTGGAATAATATGTAAAAAGTGAACACACATTGCAACTATGTAATAAATTTGATCACTCATTTATTAATGAAATAGTTATAAATATCCATTCCGTGTGTCTCTTGGAGATTATACCATAAAATCAATGAAGAGGTATATATAAAAATTGTTATTCTTATTTTGTCCTTTCCTAGTCTTCCTGCCCTCAAATTTAAAATTGAATACAGACACCTTGAAAGGCTGAATCAGGGAAATGAAGTGAGATGTGCTATTTTACAGAGTAAATTTTAATATGAAGCATGAATTTTAGTGCAATTGGAGAACTGAAAAGAAAACCAAGCCTCAGAGATTACTCAGTGATGTTAGAATGGAAAAACTCTTTTTTTTGTGAATGAAGAATGAGTGGGACCTGGGAATTTAAAAGAGGAACCCTTCAGAACTCCAATATATAGTTGTTAGAGATGATAATATGTAGTCAGTCAAGGTGTCATGGAAGGTCAAGGCAGAGCTGAACCCTAAGAAAAGCCAAGAAGAGACACAAGAGCTATAGGATACTTCTGGTAGTATAGAATGAACAAGTTCTGAAAGGTGTTAAAAAAAATCCTGTATGCAAACTGAGTTCAGCTCTGAGGGTGAAGGATGGTTGTAAAAGAAATACAGCCATCAACAAGTGAACAGAAATCAGCTCCTTCCCCTTAGTTTTTATTTTATGATGTCTAATATGGAACTTAAGAAGAACTCAACTGGCAAATGAGAAGCAAACTATACAGAATCTCAATGCCACACTCAAAAATGCAGGATTTGGAAATTGGTTTTGTGGCTGAAGACAGCTTAAAAACTTAAAATCTTAAGTGGCCTTTTCTTAAAGGGAAATTCAGCCAACTTTGTTCAAATTCTGCAACTAAGTTTCATTTGTCCACTATGCTTGCTATGTCAATATTATGTAAAAGACTGTGTGGACTATATTTTTTTTTAATTTAACTTTTGGAAAGAGAGCTCCGCTATGCCATCTAGTGCAATTATAACTTCTTTATTTGGTTTTGTTTCTTTTGCAGAAATAGAAATCCAGGAAGGCATTTCATTACTGAAATTTGTATAATCAGGCTTTTATTTAATTATTTTTAAGCAGTCTCTATTTTACTAAACCAAAATAGCTATTGAAAGTTATAGACCTATGTTGATGAATAACAGTTACTCCATTGGCTTTTACATAATTATACTGCAATTTTGAATATTCCCTTGAATTTTTTAAGTGTGTTTGGGTATGTCTTTGAATGTGATTATGCTTATGTGTGCAGCAGGGCAAAAGGTGGTAAACGGCTGGGACAGACCATGAGACATACAGAGAGAAAGAGTTGAATTGATAATTGTCACAAGCAACCTCTCCAGCAAGGAAGAAGCAACTCGGGATCCTTCTCTCTACAGTTTATTTGGGTCCTTTATAATCTGGTTTCTTCTGAAGAACGACCCAGGGCGGGGAGGGGGGCTCTTAGATAAATACCCTCAGGGCTTCCAATCCAAGATAGCCACCTCACGTGGGCATCACCAACAGGCTCAGATATTCGGAAGCAAGCAAGATCCTTGCCCTTAGCCAAATATGGAAATATGGAGTTGTCTACCACGGAGAGAGCTCAAGTCCAGCACCATCTTAAGGTGTGGCTGTATGCAGCTCTCTACAGATAATGACAGAGAGTCTGAAAACAAGAACTGACAAATTGGGCAACAAAGAACAATCCCTGTTAAATTTACAGATAGTATCTCTCCTTGGAAAGAAAAAAATATTTATCCGTGGGATAATTTATTTCTCATAATTATTAAGCTTAAAGACAAAATAATTAGAAGTGCTAGAATTATGTTATAGTTGGGTTTGATTTCTTTATTCTCTTCTAGTAAAAACAGAGATTCTGTTCCTTTTCATATAACATATCCTGATTATGTTTTTCCTCTCTCTACTCACCTCTGTTCCTTCCCACCACTCTGCCAATCCAAATCCACAAGTCTGTCTCTCTTGTATTAGAAATCAAACAGGCTTATATGGGATAATAATAAAAATAAAATATATTAAAATAAAACATAAAGAAGTAAAATAAAGCTAGCACATTAGAAATGGACAAAACAAGAAAATAGAAGGAAAAGAGCCCAAAGGAGAAATAAGAAACACAGACTCACTCATTAACACATGCAGGATTCCCATAAAAATACTGGACTAGATGCTATACTATATAAGAAATGGACCTGTCATGTAAAAGAGAGAGAGAGATATGAAGAGATAAAAAATGTTTTCTGAGATTTTTCCCCATTTTTTAAAATTTATTTATCTAGGTTGTTTTTTCCATGTATACAACTGCTTTGCCCTTCCTTCCCTCCTCCCAATCACTCGCAGCCCTCCCTCAGCCTCTCCAACTCCCATGCCCTCATCCATTCCCCAAGTAGTGTAAGGGAGCCCCCAAGGTGAGTCTGTTCAGTCTGGTGTATCAATTTTAGGTAGGTTGAGACCTTCATCTCAGTATTAAGGCTGGGTTAGGTGTTTCTCTGTAGGGAATGGGCTCTAAGATGCCAATTCATGCACAGAAACATAGCCTAATACTACTCTACAAAGTTCCACATACTGCCAATGCAATAATCATCTACATTTGGAGGGTTTAGTTCCTCTTACTGATGGTTTCCAGTGGCTGTTTTTGATCCAGTTAGCTCCCCAGAGCTCTAGCTAGCCATCTCTGCGGGGACTCCTTATTTTCTCTATCCTTTTGCTCATATACACTCTTCTCTCTCTCTTCATCTGGACCAGGAGATCTAACTGGTGATTAGTTTTGTATCTTTGCTTCTGTTTCTATTCATTGCTGGATAAAGATTCTATAATTACACTTAGGGTGGTCATTCATTTGAGTATAGGGTAAAGTCCTTTTTAGGCACTATCCTCCACTATTGGTTGGAATCCTAGCCAGGGACATCTTTGCAAGTTCATATTGCAACAATCATTTTAACTTATAGGGCCTTGTTTGCTTAATATCTTCCATCCACTTGTTCTCTTACACTCTTTTCAACTCTTCTTTTATGGGCTTCCCTGTGCCACAAGGAAGAAATTTAATAGAGGCATGCCATTTAGGGGTGAATATTACAATGTTTCTAACACTATATAATTTCTGACTGTTAGTCTGTGTATTTTTTTTATCTGCTGCCTTAGTAGTTTCTCTAATGATGACTGAGCAGGCACTCTTGGATGAGTATATTGGGAGTCATTTTGTAACTACTTTTTCTTCACTTGTTTTTATGTTTAGAACAGTCTTTGTTTTTATCCTAGGTCTCTGAACTATCTAGTCTTAGGATATTGGTCTCTCAAGCAGTGTTGGGTGTGCATTTCATCTCATAGAGGGGCATTCAGGCAAATAAGATACTAGTTGAGTATTATTATAAAGTTGGTGTCACCAATACACTAGCATATCTTTCAGAAAGGGCACTATTTTAGATCAAAGAATGTCTAGCTGGGTTGGTATTTTTGTTTCTCCTTTGGTATCTAACTGAGTACCTTTCTATACCAAAGATGCTAGTACATAGAGATGAAGGCCCTGTTTATGTCCCATATTGATTTTTCCATTTTCAGTGAGTTATACAGCTGTTGCCTTTAGCAATGAGGCATTGTTGCCAGTTTCTAGAGAGCAACCTATACACTTGGCAATAATTTGCTTGTTTGGAATTGCTATGGGACCAATGAGACCCATTTGGCCAACAACTCAATTAGAAGTAACACAATCTAATTATTGGAAACTTTGCATGCTTTGTTGACAAGGGATAGAAAATTGGGGCTCTGTCTCCTTCATTATTTTGTTATTTCCTTTGATGGCCTTCATATATGAATTCATATAATATATATGTCTGTGTGTATATATATATATTTCTACACTAAGCATCAATTTTTGCTCTCCCTATATTCTATAACTCACCTTTTCCCCCATCTGCCTACTTGAACCTTCCCAGTTAGTCTCCCAAACTTTCATGCATAAGTATCTATTCTATTTCTTTTTCCAAATAAGATCTATCTGTCCCCAAGGCTCTCTGCCTAACCTTTGTAGGTATACAAATTGTAATTTGATTTTCATTGACTTAATATCTAATATTCATTCAAGATGTTTTCTAATTCTAGCCATTTGCCTGAAATATTCATCATTTTAAATTGCTAAGTAATATTCTGTGGTGATATATTTTATATTTTACAAAATCAGTGTGGAATATCAGAGAACAGAAGAACCCAGTCAAGCCATGAGGGTCAGAGAGTCATCACTCACAACTGTAATTCCAGCACAAGAATGACAAAATGGTAACTTGTACCTTTAATCCCATCATTCAGGTACATAATTTTTTCTGTATTTCTGTGAATTCAAGGCCTAACAACCAAACAGTAGTAGCTCACACTTTTAATCCTAACTCTAGGATTATGATGCAGAATTGAAGCCAGAAGTGAGACAACTGGAATGAGAAGATATTTAAGGCAGATGTAGGCAGACATTCAGGAGTTCTATAGGAGCAACCAGCCAGGCAGAGTACTCTTGAAGTAGTATTTACCCTGTTGGGCCTAGAAGTTGTCTGAGTGAGAATTGACTGTGGTCTGTTTCATCTTTCTGATATTTCAGCTTCTCCTTAATATTTGGGTATAAATAAATCTGACAGGTATAAAATGAAATGCAAAGAAGTTTTGATTTGTGTATCCTGCTAGCAAAGGATGTTGAACATTTTTTTTTTGTGGTGATGCATGCTTTTTTTATTTTTTTATTATGAATAAAGTCACATTTTCTATCTGTGTATATCCTTGTTCAAGGTCCCTTACCCCTCTTACCCCCCTTCCAGTTAATGTTTGTTAACCATTTGAGTTTTCTCATTTGACAATTTTTTGTTTAGGTCAGTTCTTCAGTTTTAAGTGGGTTAATTGTTTTATTAATATCTAATTTTGATTTGAAGTCTATTTTGTTAGATATTAAAATGGTTATGCTTTTCAGGTTCATTTTTTTGAAATATATTTTATTTTCTCATCTTTTTACTCTGATGTGATATCTATCCTAGTATTTCTTGACTGCAGCAGGAAGATGGTTCCTGTATAATAACTATTCTGATAATGTGCTTTTTTTTTATTAGGAAATTGATAACATTAATGATGAGAGATAGCAATGAACTTTGTGATGATTCCCAATATATTTTTGTTTTTGTTCTTGTGTGTGTGTGTATGTGTGTGTGTTTCTTTTTTTTCTCATTTGATGGTCTGAGATTATTTACTACTTGTAGTTTGGAGGGTAGTTAACCTCTCCTCATACTACCTGCTTCTGTAGGGCTGGATATGTGGATAGATATTGATTAGATTTGGTTTTATTGTGGAATATCTTATTTTCTCCATTCATTGTGATTGAAAGCTTTTTGGATATAGTAGTCTGGGCTGAAATATATGATCTCTGAGAGTCTGTAGAATATATTTCCCATACTTTTTGATCATGTATGACTATTTCTGAAAGGACATATGATATTTTAATAGGTCTGCCTGCATATGTTACTTTGTCATTTTTCTTTTCAAATTTTAGTATTCTGTTCTTGCTCAGTATGTTTTTAATTATTATGTACCAAAGGAACTTTATTCCTCGTCGAGTCTACTTGGTGTTCTGTATGCTTTCTATACCTTGATAAGCATTATTTTCTTTATATTAGAAATTTTTTCTTCTTGGGTGTTTTTGGAAAATATTTTCTGAGTTCTTAGAAGACATTAGACTCTTTTTCTATTCTTTCTACTAGTTTAGGTTTGGTTTTCTGAATATCTGAAATTTATTAGATGCTTTGTGCTAGCGAATTAATAAATTTAATATTTTCTTTGACCAGGTATTCATTTTTCAATGGTATTTTGAATTCCTAAAATTCTTTATTCTATCTCTTGTGTGTATTGGTGAGGCTTACCTTTGAGGTTCATATTTGAGTTCCTAAATTTTCTTTTGTTTTAAATATTTTTATTATGAGTAAAGTCACCTTTTCTATCTGTGTATATCCTTATTCAAGATCCCTTTCCCCTCCCATCCCCTCAGGTCACTCTTTCTTCTCCACATCTCCCCATCTCCTCCCCAGTATGGGCAGGAGATCCCAAGGTCTCAATATTGCTCAGTTCAGCCTCCACTCACTCCTGGAAGATCCAGTTTATTCCCCGCAAAATCGAGACTGAGTCAGGTGTTCCTCTAGAGGGAGTGGGATCCAAGTCAGTCCAAGGTGTTTCAGATCCCAAGCTGTTCAGTGGTTGTAGTTTGCAGCTTGGATATGCTTTGCTTTTTGCTTTTTTTGTTTAGAGTCCACTAATGAGTGATACCATCCCCTGCTTATTATTCTGGGTTTGAGATACCTTGCTCAGGAGAATATTCTCCAAATCAATCCATTTGCCTGCAAATTTTAGGATATCATTTTTTCTTAATACTGAATAGTACTCCATTGTGTAGATTTACCACGGTTTGTTAATCCATTCTTCAGTTGAAGGGTATCTAAGTTGTTTCCAAAAGCCAAGGACAAAACAACAGCCTACAAAATAGGAAAAGATTTTCACCAACCCTACAAGTGATAGAGAATTGATCTCTGAAATATAAGAAGAACTCAAGAATCAAGTGCTCCCAAACCTTGAATAACCCAATCAAAAAATGGGTTTCAGAACTAAAAAGAGAGATCTCAGCAGAAGAATTACAAATGGCTGAAAGGCACTTGAAAAAGTGCTGGAAATCTTTAGCCATCAAAGAAATGCAAATTAAAACGACTTTGAGATACCACCTAACACTGGTCAGATTGGCTAATAGAAAAGACACAGATGATAGCCTATGCTGGAGAGGTTGCAGAGCAAGAGGAACACTCATCTATTGTTGGTGGGAGTGTAAGCTTGTTCAGCCACTCTGGAATGCAATGTGGTGGTTTTACAGAAAACTGGGAATCAGTCTCCCGAAGGATCCAGCAATACTACTTCTGGGTGTATATCCTAAAGATGCCCATTTGCACTCCAAAGGCATTAGCTCAACTATGTTCATTGCAGCATTATTTGTAATAGCAAGAACCTGGAAACAACCTAAACTTTTCATTTTCTCATCTCCTTCACTTTGTCTTTTCTTGTTTACTCTACTTGGCCTGAAATACTTTGTTCATTTCCTTCCACTTTTTGTTTTTGGAGACATAGTTCTACAGGGAACTCTCCAGAGATGACCACTCAGACAGTTTAAAGCCAATTAAAATTCTTCATTTCAGTCAGCTCGGACTATATTTTACTATTTGAGACTTGAATGTAGTAGTCAATATTTAGGGTAAGAAGTTTTAATGGCTAAAATCACATTTGGTATTTTGTTCAGCAGCTGCAGTTGATAGTTTTGCTCAAGCAGTACAGATGATACAGTAAGTTAGCTGAGGCATCTTGACAATATTTTCAAGGGAATCACCATCAATGAGATAAAGTTCTAATTAAATTAAAATGACCACAGCAAGAAAATAAAAACATTTCTGTATTGTTTTGCTATGTCAAAATATTGTCATGGCTATCTGTTATTATGTTTTTACAGTGGGGTCTAGGAATTTGGGTTTGAGTTGATTGTAATTTTGGGTACTGATATCTGTTTTTGTCTTAAGTGAGTGTTTTATTTCTTGGTTTTTGTTGCCCTCTATGTTTCTTAAGAGAATGTGGTAGTTGTGCATTGCTGAGAGAATATTCTTCTGGGATAATAATATTTGAAGCCATTAGAATTTCCAGGTAAAATGTGTTTGTAGCTATTGAAAACTGACACTTAGGAATGATACTGAGCTAGGAGGGTCCACAGGAGAGACAAAACAAGGCTTTCCACCAGAATCTGTTTAGACTCCTGGGAATTGGTGAAGTGTGAGGAGAGACTACAACACTTGGGCTATTACAGATCTGGGGGAGATGAGTAGATTGGATATGAAGGAGAAGAGGTTATGGAGGAGAGGAGATAGAGTGAAGATTTGAAGCTCACATACCTCTTTTGCTGGTATAATTGTTTCTCTGGAAGGCTTGCCTGGTGGGTTCCCAGATATAGCCAGCTTTAGTTGGGGGCTGGTGTAAAAGAAGAGTGGAGAAGAAAATTGGAGGGGAACATTTGGGTGATCTTGTGGACATAGGGCAGGTATAAAGATAGGCTACAGCAGGTGGTCTGTTACAGAGCTTTGGATAAATCTCAGATACTTGTTTTTGGAAGACTGAAAATAGAAGTGAAGTCAGCAGTTATCCAACCAGGTTATCCAAATTGAAATTTATAGATGTTTTCAATTTTCCTTTGAGAAAGACATCACCAGCTCTCTTGAAATAACAAATGGTAGGAACTAGGAAAGTTGCTTTTTGGTAGACACCTTGTCAGTCATTCATAAAACCCTGAATGAACTCTGCAACATGGGTTAAAGGAAAAGAAGATGATCATCTATTTAAGCTACATATCTTTTTCTAATGTTAGCTATAAAGAATAATTTCATCTCCCCAATAATTTATGTTACCAGTTATATGTTATTACTGTTATTTAGAACATTTTATTCCAATTTTTTTTGTTTTATTCTTAGGATATACTGAGGATGGTTTCAAGATGTAGAATCCTTATATGTGAAGTATCTCAAGTGAAGCTGAAGAATTGTGTTGACAGTACTTCTTGTTGTGGTAAGAAAAAGCAATTCTAGTGTGTTGGTGCTTGGAAAGTACAATGGCAAGCACATTTTGTGTGTGTGTATAATATATGTGGCAGTTTTATCTTTATCAGTTGAAAATGAAATAAAATGGTGATTATAACTTTGACTAAGTTTAATATCTTTAAAACCTCATTTATTATTATGCAATTATTGTCAAATTGACTGGTACATTCTATAAAACTCACTTAATTCAACTTTGTGTACTATCTGGGTTAGCTGATGCTATCACAACAGCTCTAAAAGGTAGACATAGCTAATATTAGAAACATTTTATCTACATAGAGCAGATGTAAAAACAGACATTTGAATAAATTGAAACATTGTCTACAATCTTGGTGATAGCTGATGGCAAGAATGACTGCTCTTCCTACAGATGTGTTGTTTTGAGTCCTGTGATGTTGAGAAGGAAAAAATTTATATTTAAGTCAATACCCTAAAGTTTAATGGGCAAGTTAGAAAAGAGGCATATTTGACTTATCTCAATAGAAAATATGTGATTTTCATTTAAATATCAATTTTTTAAGGTGAAAAATCCTTTTTTCTTTTTTGTTTTTTCTTTTTTAATAATTTTCATTATGAATAAGGTCTCATTTCTTTTATCTGTGTATTCCCTTGTTCAGACTGGTTCAGTCATTAAAAGCTAGGCTCACAACCAAAAATATTGATATTCTTAAAGATATATTTCTGCAAGTTGTCAACCATTCATACACATATATACATCTGAACATTTGGCTGGTGTAAAAATAGATAGAACTGGAAAAATATATGGGGTATTTGCCTTAGTTTGTCATTGCCGTGTTGTGAAAAATTGACAGGCTTTCTCTACACAAATAATCATTTCTGTCCAAAAGTAAGGTTTAATGGAACTAATTCTAACCCACACTTTATGTGTAACTGGTACACAACTTTGAGTAAGTAATTTTAAAATGTTTCAATTTCCTTTGCTAATGTATGTGTTAAGATGTATTGAAAAGACTCCACTGAAGTAAGAGATACTCTATGGAAAGCACCTGCCATTCTACCTAGTACACTACAAATTCTCAAGATACAGAAGTCCTACCAATGCCATTATGATGTAAACTTCATTAAAATATAGTCAATATTTCTCTATATTTCTACTAGGGTAGACTATGATTGAAGATATGCAGGATGAGAATTTGTGAGTAAAAATTCTAACCATTAGACATTATGGAAACAGTCTATCATATGTCTGAATAAGCAATTTTAGAGTCCTAGTTAAATTCTTTGAAACAACAGTACATTTTAACAACATTAATCTGTAAACAAAATGTTGCAGATTCCCTTTTTCTTCATAATCAGCTGTTATTTTGTAGGTCTGCCTATCTTACTTGAATTTTTTTCAGATGGATTCATTGATTCTAGAGATTGCTGCGTGGATAGCCACTGTATCTCTGTGAATTGGAAAAGCTTGGATTGTTTAATCATGACTCCTTGGGATCTGTTGAGAATTCTCCTAGAGACAGCCATACTTTCAGAATAGGGCCTCACTTCTTGTAAAAATCAGCAATAATTTTTTGGGAATAGACATCTTGCCTATACCTGAACATTACATCTTTCCATTCTATGTTGTACATAGTAGGTGGGGTGGACTGGCTCAATGTAAAATGCAGAGGAAAAGCTCTCAATCATTCCCAAGTTCCGATGTATTTTCACCTTTTCTGTGGATGAAGAAAACCTTACAAAATTAATAAATGCAATGCAGATATTAAGATAACAGCTCCAAATTTAATAGAGAATGACTTTCCTTAGAGAATAATGGGAAGGAAACAAGAGCCTTACAAAATCTGTTTTCACTAGTATTCATTCTGAGACTATTCATAAAACTGTCTGTGTGCTTCACATACTGTATTCCATTTCAATTTTTGACTATTGAATTTTCACAGAATTCCTACATTATATCTAATATTCCCTTAATGTAAATAGTAGTTGTTCTATAGGGATAGCGTTCTTGATTATGAAGGTTACATATTGTTACCTTTGCATTTTTGGTCTGTAATAAATGTGTGTTTGTTTTCTGTTCTATTAACTTTAAGCTGGTGTTAAATTTGCTTTTTTAATTTTAGTGCCTTAATACAATGAGAATCATATGTGTTGCATTCCCTACAAAGAAGGCCATAGGGACTGTACAAATCACCTCTTGAACAACTGCTAAAGAGCTAAAATAGTTTCTGCCCTTCTAGATCTACTCATACACATTATAAAAGGTGAATCTGCTCAATATCCTATAAAAAACTTACTAAAATCTTCCACCATAACAGTGAAAGCTTGGCATGACTCAGGAAGTTGTCAGAAGGAAATAAAGAGAGCCTCATCTTGACAGAAAAACAAAATTCTGAACTAAGAAAATCATTACACAAAAGTGTATTACCAGGCTAAGGACAATGGATATTACCTTAGATTTGTTCTGAGCATCTATATATTATATAGGCATCTTTATGCCACTGACTTTCATTCTCATATTTTAAAGTATTTAGAATCTTCTGAGAAGCTTGCTGTATATTCCCAGGAAGAGGATGATGTTCATAAATAAACTATTCTACTTCCAGTTATCTACATATAAAACACGGTCATTAAAACTAATACTCTTTTACACTCCACTAACCGGGACTCAGCATTTTCCTGCTGTGAAGCCTGGAGTGTTGTGATCTAATTTAATAGAGTTATTGTTGGAGTTCAAACTGAAAAATTCTACTAAATGAACATTAGGACATATATCTCAGAAACTAAAGCTTTAGTGATGATTTAATGATAATTTATTTTTCTATGTACATATTAAAACCTTGATAAAGCAAATTTAAAAACTGCAGATTATGTTCAGAGCAACAACAGAAATGCTTCTCATGAGCAGTTGTTTTCACACTAGTAATAAAGTGTCAAATATTCCCAAGCCAACCCCATCCTACATGTCAATAAAGTTTATCAATAGAAGTTATTGACTGATGTTTTAAATGTATCACATGATGGGACTGGACCTGAATCTTGGCACCAGGAGACTGCACATCTGCCACAGCTGCTTGTTAATTCTAGGATAATTCAATTTAATAGCCATAAAAAGTTTATGTGAGCCAACATAAGCACATATGAAAACAATTGGCCCGTGTTTGCTTTATTCAAGCTCCCAAACCCTGACTTCAACATCACTTGCCATATTAGGCTTTCAAAAACATGTATAGAGTGGGTCTATTCATCTGCTTTATAAAACTACTCGTGAAGAAACTTCATGAAAAAATGTCTATATATCCACACATTTTTCTAACCATTGACCTTGTTTATATCCACCAATTTTATTGACTTTTTTATTTTCTTTTTTTAATTATGAATAAAATACTATTTTTTATCCATGTATACCCTTGTTCAAACTCCCTCTTCACTACCAACCCATCCAGTTACTCTCTCTTCTCCACATCACTTTTTATTGAGCTTTTATACATCATCTCTCAGATAAATAACTCTCAGAGATTACACTAATCTGGTATTTAGTCAAGATATCTTCTTTTATTTATGTGTTTATTTATTTGTTTTTTCACCTGAATGTGCCAGATCTTGTCTGATCTTGGCAAATAAGCAGAGTAGGGCCTAGTTAATACTTGGATGGGAGGCTACCTCCTTTTAAAAGCAAAATGAATTTATTCTTTCTCTCTCTCTCTGTCCATTCACTCTATATCTCTCCACAGACACACATACACCACAGACCACTTCATCTGGCCCACCTATCTTCTTAGAGAGTAATATGTGTGTTTCTTATTTCTTTCTAATCTTCTTCTTAATGCATATAGTAACTATCTGCAAGTATAACCAACATTCTTTTTCACTGTACCTCATTACCTCCTCTTTCTCTTTCACTATAACTCAGTACCTCCTCTTTTTCTTAGGAAACAAAGATTTGCTTTTTACTCTTGCCCACATTTCCCAGGATATGCCACCCTGGGAAGTAAATCCCTCAAGAGAATTAGCAAATGGATGAATCAACAGGAATGTGTAGCTCCCAAAGTCATAGGTTTGGAGAAGCAAACTCCAGGGATTAGAAAGAAACAAAAGAAGGTACCATATTATTCTGAAATGGAGAATTTATGGCAATCCTAATACTTGTGTCTACCTTTCAGCTAGTTTAGACTTTTTGTCAAATACTCACTACCCTGTAAAATGGTAGATCCAAAATCTACATGATTGAGATTTAAATGACATATCATTAAATATATATGTACAATAATAAACTAAAATTATATACCTGAAATCATACTAACATGCAAAATTTAGTTTTTATGTCATCTTTAAAACTTGTATATATGCAATATTGTGTTTACATAATTTAAAAATATTCATATTCTCCATAAAGGTCTGATACTTTCTCTAGGTAGTTGCTAAAGGAAACTAAAGGAACACATCATAAAAATTTTATTATAGTCAGGTGTTTCTGACTCCCCTGATTACATTTTCTGAGAATGATTTTTGACATTTATATTTGCATTATAGATATACTCCTAATTGGTGCCAACCCTTTGAATAAAATATTACTGCAAGTAATTTTCAGTATGTATATTTCATTGAATATTCTAATTTAATTGAAGAAATTGATAGGCGATATAGAAGCCATTAACTTTGCCTTTGTTAAAATAATTATAGTAACTTTGTGATCATGAGATCCTACACCATAAATAAATGAATAAATTAGGAAAATATGTATTTTAAAATTAAAATAGAATAACATGATTTATACATTATTGTTGAGAGTAATTGAGTAATTTATTTGGTTTTATGAATAAGCATTCTTTAGTTGCAATGTGAGCTAATTATGCAATATTAGATATAATTGTATATCATCAGTATAAAAACCTATGTGTGCATTTCATTATATACTGTCTCAACCTCTGTTCTGCCAGGGCGAAGAAATGCACGATGTATTGCTTGTTTCTTCTCACCTTTGAAGAATGACAATAACTTACTCATTGCCACATATAAATATGTGTACCTCAGTGCTAAGAATTATCTTAAAGACCTAGAAATAATGCCTTGTCAGACCTCTCATTCTTGCACTTTTCTCATTTTTTGCTCTCTTCTTCTTCTTCTTTTTTTTTAATCTTTTTTTTTTTTTTTTTTTTTTTTTTTTTTTTTTTTTTTTTTTTTTTTTTTTTTTTTTTTTTTTTTTTTTTTTTTTTTTTTTTTTTTTTTTTTTTTTTTTTTTGACTTCTTCTATAGGACTTTCACGGACTAGTCTGTTACTGTGTAATTTATGTTGAACTCCTTTAGTGTATTGGCTTATGTCCTTTCAGCTGCATACTTTCCTTTCCTTTGAGAGGAGTGGAGAAGAGTCATGCCACTTTAATATGGAGGTGAACATATACAACCCCTTTAAGCTGCATTAGTTAACATTTTTCCAATGGAATTTAAAGCAGAAAATGCATAAATAAAATTAGTAGTTTTGCTTCTGAGACACCTGTCAAAATCTTGACATGTTCATTCTCTATAATTGGCATTGTATATTGAAAGCAAGTTTTGGAAACTGCAGGGGTGCAGGCTATGTGAGGGCTACCTGTTAAATGGGCAGTCTGTGGTAATGGAAATCCTGTCAGACACTCTTCACTATAGGAGGCAACAGCCAGCTTCTCAGGTGCCTACTATACCATCTCCTATTTCTTGCACATTCATACACAAAATTTCATGAATATTTCTTGATTTGATTAGCCACAACATTCTCATTAAATGACTTTGACATATACTCAAAGTAATACAACTGTGATAGTTAAAACTAGCGTTTCTCACACACTAACCTTAAGATATATAACATATCAAGTATGATAGATTTTTATTATTTGTTCATATTGGTAAAAATGAGGTACCTGGCATTTGAACTACTCTCATTTGCAAAAGAACATTTTCAGACTTAACCTTGTAAAATTTTGTGACTTTCTTGGAGTGAAGGAAAAAATTATCAATTGATACAAAGTTGCAGTTGAGCAGAAAGAAATTCTGGTATTATTATACCAAAGGAAGAATACATATAAAACATTTTTCAATGCTTTTAATTAAAACTGATAAATGACTGAGAAAGTTTATAAAGTCTTACTAACTCTTACACTCTGTACACATGTATTAAAATTTACATAGTATACTTGAATAAGTATAATTTTATCATTTATGAGTAAAGTACAAATAATAAGTTTTAGTTTAGTTTAGTTGAGCTACGATGGGAAGAAAAGTGTTAAGAGAACAAGCAGGTGTTTCCATGGGCAAGCCTCAGAAGTTATGTTCTACACTATCACAGAGATGTCACTGGCTATAATTCACATGACAGATATGCAATAGAGATAAGGAAACATACACTGACCTATATGCTCAGGAAGAGGGAGCACCAAGCTTCTCTGCGCCTGGTACATGTCAGATTAGGAGTTGTAATCATCAATCATTATATAAAGCATTGGTTCTCAATCTGTGAGACATGACCACTTTGGTGGGCCAAAAAAAGAAAACCGTTTTATAGGAGCCACATAACTGATATTTACATTATAATTCATAGCAGTAACAAAATTGCAGTTATGAAGTAACAACAAAAATAATTTTATGGTTGGGGAGTCACCACCACAACATAAAGAACTTTATCAAAGGGTTGAAGCATTGGAAAAATTGAGAATTACAATCTAGAGGCAAAGAGGTAACTACAAGTAGCAAGAGATGAATGGTAATAAAAAATATAAAATACAATTTACTACTTTACAAGTAATATTTATAATTATAATAATATTAGAGAAATAAAAAGAGCCAATCACTTTTACAACTAATGATGAATTAAACTTAGATAAGTTATCACAGACAGTTCTGGGTCCCACCAAAATAAAGATTTTAATTCAGATGGGAAGATATGTTGATTTGTTTTTTTCTGAATTTTGGTATAAATTGAGTTATAGAATAAGCTATTTGAGCCTCAGAGATTTGGGATTTTTTATTATCTGTGCTTTCTTTCAGCCACTGACTATTTATGAACTATCTTTGACATTCCAGATACAGTTTTTCTCTATGGAGATAAAGTGCATAAGATAGAAACTTGACCTTCAAGACTTATGTGTTTAGAAGAGGGAAAATGAAAAACAGAAACCTGTAGTCATTTTCTGACAAACCTGGGAAGGCATAATTGAAGAAGTGATTGCCTCTTTTCCATGTCTTCAAATACCAATTTATAGGTATCTGAAGTAGTTGTCTTCACAGGAAGAGGATGATTTGAATGAGCTTTAAACCCATGTTCTTATATATACAAAAGTATGGTAGCTGTTGGGTATGAAATAATACAGAATATAAAGAAGTTATCAGGTGTGTGCAGAAAATCAGGGCCTTAACATTGGAGGCAGACATGAAGGAAAGGCAGCTTGTGAGCAATAATTAAAACCCCAAGGTTGGGTGGCACAGTAGGTCTTTGTGTGAGAATCTGTTGTTAAATAGTAGATGCTTAGTTTCTTCTATGACCTTCTGACTACAGTTCATGTTGTACTCTTCCTCATTACTCTACATCATTATGCACTATAATTGGGTCCAGGAACCCAAAAGTGGATTAGCCAGGTAGATTTTACAGACATTATTGAAGAAACACCAGAGGATAAAGTATTGCTTTTTGCTTAAAAGTAAGTGAACATGATCATTGTATTTTTTAAAAAAATACATTTTTTTGATTATATGTATGTGTGTATTAGTTTGTGCACATGAGAACAGTACCAGCAGAGACTAGAAAAGGATTCCTTGAAGATGAAATTTCAGGCAGTTTTGAGCCACTTGATATGGGCCCTGGGAACTGGACTCATGTACTTTACAAGAAGAGTGGAAACTCCTTGCTATTAAACCAGCTCCCCAGTCCCTAAGCCTAAAGACAGGCAATATAATATTGTGTAATGGGTATGATACATTTTAGTGTAGATTATATATAATAAAAATGCAAGAGGAATGAAATGGAAAAGAAATGGTTTTCTAAAAAGGAATAAGAATTTATTGTTTTGGAAACTTCTCACATTATACATGTTACCAAAAAATGAGAAATTTTGATCTGAAAAGGACATGTAGGGTTACAGATAACTAGTCTCATCATAAAGAGATTGCTCATGATTATAATAATCTAAAAATAAATAATAATAGATTAGATTATAGGAGCAGAAACCTCACAAAATCATATAAAATGAGATATATTAAATATAATGAGGGTTTTCAAACTTCTAGGACTTTGAGAGATAGGAGAGCACAGCCATATGGCCAAAAACTACACAAGACTTATCTTCTAAAGACAGGGAGAAATGCTTCTAATGAAGATCAGAGATCAGCACCTCCTCTGTTGCAGCTATGAAAGATTACAGCTGAACAGAAACTTTGCCTCTGGATGATCATTCCTCTTAGCTTACTATATCTGTCATGAGTGACATGTAAATGAGACATTAGACAACTGATGGATGTTGGTATCAGCTAAGAGTTGGTACTATTTTGTAAATTGGATGCATTTTCCATGACAGAAAAACATGTTATATATCTCAAAATTTATACATTAAAACCTTATCTACCAGCATCATTGTGTGTGAAATGGGCTTTAGTGCAGGTTCAAATGATCCTCTGGAGACAAAACTGCTTCTCTGAGATTTAATTTCATTGTTAGTTAAATGATATTAGAATATGTCCCACCATTTTTTAGTTACTACATGGCTTAAATAAGATTCTTTAAAAAAGAATGTGTTTTTAAGACATGAGTAACAGCATCACTATCATGTTATTCATTATTGATTGCTATTATTGTAATATATTATAATCATCTGTTGTTCACAGGTGAAAAACAGTGTGATAAGGAGACCCCTGACTTTATTACAATTTTATTTACAAATTCTCGTGTGTGTGTGTGTGTGTGTGTGTGTGTGTGTATGTGTGTGTATTTGTTCTAACTACTGATAATAATGATCTGAATATTAAGTTGTGTTAGATGGCATTCTTTACAGTTTCATAGTGATTTGAGTTTGTATATGAAAATTAATAGTGTGTAATTGTAATTTGTGACTTGTACAAAGGACTAAACCATAAGGGAAATGTCTAAGTCTTAACATGTTAATGTTTTCTTTTAATCTTATTCTTGTAGAGATTTTGCATTTATTGTAAAAAGCTTTAGAACAAAATACTCATTGTAATGTTAAATTGCTTTAGTATCTTTTAAATACTTCCTGTAATATAGCACTGTGTTTTCTACAAAATATAGCCATTCCTTTTTAATACAACAATTTCATTTGTGTATGCATGTATGTGTATGTGATATTTGTATATAATTCCAAGTGAAATCTATTTTAGTGGTGTGATTTTTTTTAATGAGACCCAAATAGTAAAATGAATTATAAAGTGTTTAGAAACACTGAATAGAATTGCCTTTCAAGAAAACTTGACTCCTGTATGTAGCTTAATACTTTTGAAAAGGTAAATTATAATTAATCACTATGAGATTCCTGAATATGCATTTGTTAGAAAACTTTGTGTGCAATTGCATTTTATATTTCCATATGTATATGGATAAGCACTTAAAAGATTATGACTTTAGTCACCGTGGATACATAAGTGAAAACAGCAATAATTTAAATATTCCCATTTTAATGCAACAGTCTAAGAGCATTTTCTAGTTTTGTTGTGCGCCAAGGTACATCAGATTGCACTAATCTCTTATTTTTTAAAAAATGTATTTATGTTTGTATGTATGTATAGAGTCGTCTATCTGCATGCATGCTTGCAGGCCAGAAGAGGACACCAGATCTCAAGATAGATGGTTGTGAGCCACCATGTGGTTGCTGGGAATTGAACCTGAGTCCTCTGGAAGAGCAGCCTTAACCACTGAGCCATCTCTCCAGAACCCCTACTGTGGTTTTAACTATGCCTTAACTAACCAGAGAATACAGAATGAAGTAAGAAAAAAAATAAATAGGTCATGTAGTAGGGTACTATACTAAGAATTCTTTTTTAGCACAGAATAATTTAGCATTTCATTATCTAGTATAGGGGCTGTATAAACAGTATTGTGCTCTCAGTCTGTTTGAATCTCATGTCCTTGTTGAAAACTATAGAGACAATTGAAAGTTAACATATTTACATATAATATGCTAATCTCTTCTTTAATGTATAAAATTATCTCAAGAATCTTATATCACAAATAAATACTTGCCTTTATTTGTGTTCTGAGAACATGGCTAGATGACCCAGTGCTTCACTTCTGCATTGATGGCCTCTGGCAGGGATGTGGGTGAGGAAGAACTCATTTTCTTTGAGGGGCTGGCCACAGGGAGTTTAATTATGATCCAGTAAGTAAATGAGCACCATGAATGGACTTGTTTGTAAATAGGGAGGTCATATAAGTGGGTGTAAAACTCAGAGGACTGATAACTGAGTTTGATGTGGTATATGATATAAAATCACCAAAAAATAAATAAAACTATTAAAAAAGAAATAAAATAAAACTAAAGATTAGTATTGATGATGATTTTTCTCTTAGACAAATTAGTTATAAAGCAGTTGGGTATTTCTTAAGCAACATCAAAATAATTTCAAGACCTAGTTCTTAGAAAATAGAACATTGCACTTTTAATGGAAAGCATTGTTACCATGATCGATTCATTTAGGAGACAATAGCTGTGTTACCAAAGCAATCTGAATTAATCTGAAATTGAATCACCCCATTTAAAAGCATAGGGAAAATAGAAGTAATTTTAGATTAAAATATACAAATACTCTTAACTATAAAATGAATTAGAAATAAATTAAACTGTTATTGTCACCCACCTATTGTTTCTTAGCATGTTGTTGAAAACTGTAAAGTTATGAGAGGCTTAATAAATGTATGGAAGTACATACTGGAATGCCAAATATAAATAAATAAAAGATATCTTAATTTTTAAGTGATTTACTTCATCCTCACTCTTTTAAAGAATGCTTTCATTTTTATCATATTCAACATAAAATTGTTACAGCCTATGACAAAATGGTGAAGACTTAAAGCCTTTAATATCAAAGTGATTAGTCTACTTGTTTGTCAAAATCAATTAGAGAAGGGTCACAAAAGTAGACATTCATCTGAGGGACTCTCCTAGCTCACATTAGTCATTTTCAGGCTCTTTCTAAGAGACTTATTATCTCATCTATTTGCAAATGCTGACCACTGTCTGGGCATACTGCCTTTGGGGTCAGTTTTGCTGAAGGATGATATTCTCTTGAAAGGCAGCCATGATAATCAGCTGAAGCAGGGTAATAGAAGTTGAAGTCATGTGCAGGTCAAAATTATTCAAAGAATAATAAAATAAGCTTTAATTACCAAGTTCAATAACTTAATAAGATTTTGTATTTTCAGATAATTGAATCTATGATTACCCTGTGTCTGTTTATTAGGTAATAAAAAACTATTACATACCCTGTCCCAACATAAAATATCATTAAATCATAACCACTTCATTGGTGTTTAGTGGTAGACATATCCTATACTCTTTTTATAATTCTCTCCCACATATAACATTCTATATTGTTTTCTACTGTTCCTATCTCACCAAAGTCTAATTTGATGTGTAACAAAAAATGATAGTATCAACAAGTATGTTTAGAAATGACTGCTGGTGAATTAATGAAAAGAATTCTTTGTATAAGGTAGGCAGTTTAGAGGTTCAGGGTCAGAGAGATAATGGGTTCCAGAAAATGTCAAATTATAAAAGTATTTTTTAATTTAAAAGTCATAAAATCCCGTGTATCAAGACAATGAAAAGTCAAGAATGATACTTTAGAAATCTCCTCTGTCAGCTGTAGAGAAAAATAGATGGCAAAGAATTAACTAAATGCAAAGAAACTGTGTGGCAGAGTATTATAATCTTAATAATTATAGAGAAACAGATTAAAGCAATAGCAATGAAAATAAGAGGACATCTCAGAACTGATAAGCTGCTGATTTAGAAGTTGATAAGAGTTTAAACTGAGTGTTGAACAAGTTGCTAAAGGAGCATGAAGTGAATCCTTTTCTTATTGCTCCACGCCAGGGTCAAATTCAGGTCTTCCACACATGCTGGGTAAGTTCTCTGATGCTGAGCTTCACCTGCAGGCCTGGATCTGACATTCTTCACTGCCAATGTGGTCATTCAAAATACAGACAGTGTTAGCTAGAGAAAGGTTATCTGTAAAGGACTAATAGGAAATCTGGAGAACTTATTCAAGAACTCAAGAAGTTCCAAATAGAAGTAGAATGTTAAGATCTTTATGTGATAGGATTATTCTGAGATTTAATAACATTCTCTGTGTGCCATGCTTAGCACAATGTCTGAGGTGGAGTTAGCGTTCTATAATGATAAATGGAAAGGAGACTAGGAAAGCAGCGAGTTAGACTAGGATGGTTTCCATGTTTCCATGTTTAATAATACTGACAAAGAATAGAAAAAGAATTCAGAAACCCAGAGTGCTGTTCATCATAATGAGCCCAGATAAGTGTATTATATCAGTAACTAAATGGGTGGCACCAGACTGGGCAAAGAGAATAGTACCTGTCTTGAAATATTGTTCACTCTTTGCTCAAGAAAATTAGACATGTCTCAGAGCTCTCCATTTGCCCTAGTTTAAAACACTAATTGGAACTGTATTTGCATCATTTTTAAGTAATACCAGAAAGATAGGGTGTATTTGAAATTACTAATCAGTACTATATTTGCTAATGGGCTGAATTCAAGTTTTGCTTCTTCAACCTTGAAGTTGGAGAACCCTGGAGTCTAACAAATAGAAAAACCATTTCATTCTGTGTCATGTTTCTAATGGCATAGATGAATGATTAGGCCACTGATAAAGCAGGAAGCCTTTAAACAGATACATATAAAGGGCAATTGCAGAGCAGAGCAGTACACCTTTATTGCAGAAATCAGGCCAACTTCTCTGACCAGAGAGTGCAAGCCAGTGTAATGGTAGGTGTATCAAGATAGCATATCGAATGGATAATATCTACTTAGATGGAAGAAGAGATGCTCTTGGTGGCATTGTAAAACAAGTTCCTAGACAGTAGAAAGACACTGAGCTGTCTTCAGGGAACAGAAAATAACAGCAAATTAAGAAAACCATGGTCATTCACTCTTTATATTAGCATCTCTACAATCTCTAAAAGCTATTTAGGGTTTTCACATACTCAAAACTGTCAATTAATACAGAATGATGTTGCTACATATTTGAGAGTCAATTTACAAACTTACTGAAAGGGATCTGACATCCATATAATAGAGAATGTATCTAGGGACATTGTGGCAGTTTATTGCCACTGTAAGTTTATGACACACTCCTTAAAAGGTTTTCTTATGTCATCTCAAAAGCTACAAAGTCAGTTCACAGATTACATCTTATTCTGTGTAAACACAACCCTGAACAACACACAAATATCTAATTTATAATGAAAAATGAAAATTCAGGTTTTTTTCCCCCGTTCCTATGCAGTTTTATTGAACAGTGTAGATTCTTCTGGAGGAGTGAATGGCTCATGTGGAAAATATTTAATTGTCTGTATTTCTATGATAGGAGGGTTATGAATGTAAAATAATCTACACAGAAAAACAGCATTGTAAATATTGTCAAGAAATGTCTTCACACAGGGTACTCACCAATTATAAAGGCTTCTATCTACCATTCATGAGCCTTTGTAGGGAAGTAAGGGCTAGAGGTCTGTGCTACATCTAAAATCTAGTTCTGGATTTGCCAATAATTAACCACAGAAATGTAAAATTTGACCCTTCCTTCTAATTTTCCTCCACATCATCCTTCTTTTTTCCCTTCCCCACTTCCATTCCACAAACCTCATCCTCCCTTCCACTTTATCTTCCTTTTCTCTTAAGTATATATTCTACTACTTCACTTTACCATATACTAACATAGAAATATAGTATACTTACTTCATTTTCTCTAATGTGGTTTAGATGATGTGGGAGACATTCATGTGGGTCAGGCTATTGTTTTCCCTGTATAAAATACAACCACATAATATGACATAGGCAATGCCATTCTAGGGTCACATGGAGATATTGTGTATTGAATGATAGAGTTACACTTCTTCATGAAATCGTTAACATATTGAATAAATATTTACTCAGACCTTCTTTCTGCAAAGCATAGTAGTAGGAAGAACTATAAAAATAAATACCAGAAGAAATGGAAACAAAGAGAAGACCCATATGACCTCTGAGATTCTCAAGAAAGGCCCACAAGACTGTGATCTAAGTCCAATTAATGAAGTATAAATAGACTCTAGAGGGTAAGAATATTACAGACTAACTGCATAGGAAGTGAGCAAAGGTGATTTTTGCACTAAGCAGTTTATGTCCTCCTCAGACAGGGCAAGTGATTTGAGGACTTGGATACATTACTCTATGAAGAGTATAGTTAAAGTAACCCATGCACTAAAGCACAGATTTCAGAAAAAGTTAATTCTAAAGTTTGGCGATTTATATAAATATTGAGAAAGCCTTAAGCAGGTACAGATTTACCACATTTTTATTTATGATAATGAATTCAAAGTAAAAAGATCCTTATAAGGTGTTATGGGAAATAGGTTTATGTTGTTTTTTAGCAGTTTATTCTAAGCAAGGGAACCTTATAATTCAAGTTAGAGTCTTTGTAGTGTGTTTTATTTATATTCTGAATCTGTGGTCCCATAGGCTATAAAAACACTAACAAAAGTCATTGATAATGTGTGAACTTTTAGCAAGCTGTGTAGAGTTAGCAGAAAATCACAAGATTTCCATAGTTACTAAAACTTCTAGAGGACAAAGGTAGGAACAGCAATCATCTTTTCATTTATTTATTGAAACATTCTTGATTTTTTATGATTTTTATACTTTGACCAGTGAGACATGGAGGTTGTACACTTTGCTGAGGACTGTATGTTTGTTTGGGCCCCAAGAGTCCTTGACATTTTCTTGAGTAATTGTTATTTCCTGAAGAATTTAGTTATCACCATTCAGAGTATGAGATCCTCCACCTACTCTTTTCTCCTCATAATGCTTAAACTACTAAACCTGACTTGACTATTTTTTCTCCCTTTGTCTTTCTCCCTGATTTTCCAGATCTTCTCATTTTTCTTGCCCATTAGCATACCTTCAACTCTGCTAAGCAGTCAGGCATTCAGAAATCAAAAGCCAGAAAGTACTGAACTCTACTTGACTGACTCTCCAAATGACTGACAGTCCCATGCATCATGCATCTCTTCTGAGTTAAAAGGGGCAGAAGAAGCATCTCACTTACGTTAGACTAAAACTCTGGTGAAGAAAAAACACACAGAGACATAAGCAAAATTAAAGTATCAATCAATCAATCAAAGTTACTTTGTACATGGTTTTCACCTTTGCTCTTTGGGTCTGCTTTGTTGAAGTGCCTTACTTACTTGTTAAGACCATAGGATGACTGTCAAGACAAATATGGTACTTGATAAAATATGAAATTGTGACATTGATGTTTTAAAAAAGAAACAGTGACAATAGAAGGTAACAGTAGTAACTTTATGACCAGTAATATACTGAAAGAACATATTTTAAAAATCTGATAATGTAGTTTACATGGTGCAATTTCTCCTCAGCATTTTCTAAATGTTTTATAATTATATTTAAAATTATGTAAAAATTAGATATTAAGCAATATAATCAATTAATAGTAAGAAAAAATTAAAAATTACCAAATTAGTTGATTTAGAAGAAAGAAAAGCCTTTGTGGCCCAGTAATAAGAGATGGGCATATTTGCCACATAGAGAAATTATCTCTAGCCTCTTATGTTTTCCAAGTTATCCCATTCTTTTGTTGGAGTCAACTTATTATTGGTAGCATAAAATACTAAATTGATAAGCAAATTAGGTTTCATTCTCAAGATTTGCCATTAAAATAATTATTTCCAACTATATTAGAATTCAGTTTTAGACTTGGCTGGTTTTGCTGAAATAATGTTTGGGGTATGTATTTCAGATTGACATAAAACATAGTCTTTCTATCTCAGACTCTCAAGTGCTGAAATTATTGATGTGGGCCACCCAGCATAGCTTATTATTTTTTAAATAACTAATTATATCTTTATTAACACTGATATATTATATATATATTGCAATGAGCTACCTGATCACATTCATTAATTAATATAAACCAGCCAAATATTCATTTTTCTCATCAATATAAAATATAATTTAAGTGATAATTTAATTGAGAGAAGTTTATATATGTTTCACTGTGGTTTTATTTCTCCCTCTGTGATCATTGATTTTTGGTCCACAGGAGGGACCAGAAGCTATTGAGCAATGTCTGGTTCTTATAGCTTGTGGGTCTACAGAGATAGCTCCCCTAGATACAGCTTCAGTTAATCAACTCAGCTTTTTTAGAGAGTATTGGAGATATATAGGATTAGGGATGGTAGTTGAGGATTACCTAATTTGCATTATATAGCCCACTGCTGTCATATAGCTCCTAGTACAAGTCTTAGTTATCCTATGTGAAAGCATAGTCCTATTGTAGTGCTCCTATCACAATGGCTCTAGCATGGAACTATGCCAAAGGTCACACTAGACAGAAATCAGGCATCCAGGCTTAAGGAAGGCTTTCAGATAAGGTCAGAGGTGTTCCAGCCTTGAAACCTTCCCCAAACAAGGACAGGTAAAAAGCAGGAAGTCTCCATGGAAAGGGAGGCCTCTATGTTGTTGAGTTTGGAGAGATGTCAGGCCATGGTAGAAGGCCAAACTCTGACCACCAAGATCTCCCAACATCTTAGCATTGTAGAATATTTTTTCAAACACTCAAGATGTATTACATTTGTTTATGCTGCATTTGTTTAATTATGTAAAGGTGTGTTTCCTTGGTTTTACTTTGTCTCCCTAAGGCAACCACTTGATCTAATAAAAATCTAAAAGCCAATAACTAGGCATAGGAGGGGTAGGCAGTGCTGTTAGGCAGAGAGAATAAGTAGGAAGAAGACTCTAGGCTCCAGAGAGAAGACAATGAGGGAGAAAGAAAAGAAGATGGCCTGGATGAGCCACCCAGGAAGCCATCAGTAGCCAACCACACAGGGAAGAAGCAGGAAAGTGGACATAGAAAATGAAAGAAAGATTAAAGAGTTCTTGAAACAAGCCTAAACTAACACTGAGCAGTGGTGATATAGTGTATATTTAATAAAATCAGCCTGCAATATCAGAGAGAGGAAACAGACCACAATCAATTTTTTACTCAGCCAACTTCTCTGGCCAAATAGGGTAAATGCTGTCTTCAAGAGTCCTCAACCTAGCTGGTCCCTTCTACAGAATGCCTGAATCTCTGCCTCCTCCTGCCTTAAATATCTTCCCCATCAAGCTATTTCACTTCCATGTTCAACTCTGCCTCATAATCAGTATTAAAGATGTGAGCTATTATTGTTTGATTGTTAAGCCTTGAACTCCCAGAAATCCAGAAAGCTCTCTGTCTCCCAAGTGATGGGATTAAAGGCCTGATTCACTACTCTCTGACTTTCATGGATTGAATGTGGGTGATTACTTTCTCTGATATTCCAAGCTGATTTTATTAAATATGTAATATATCACTACAACAAAAATTTATAACTAATTAGAAGTTTCTGTGTCATGATTTGGGAGCTAGCTATCCCAGATTGCTTGCCATCACTCACAAATTGAATGAAAACAATGACTGATAAAATTTCTAAGAAACAGTAGTATTTAACATGTTTAGATGTATAACACAAACTCTATAGTCCTGGATTTCTGTAATTGATGATGAGTGTTACATAATATGTTTATTCACTATATACATGATCTGAAAGTTCAGTAGCATAAATGCACCCCTAATTCTTGAACATCCACAGAGCAAACATGTTTTCTTATATTATTTTGTCCTAAAATGATAATATAAAATTAACCCATTAGGGTTTCTCCAGTAATATCTATAAACAAGATCTCTACAGTGTATTCCATTTCAAAATTATCTAAAATTTAACAAATAAAACATTTATTGCTGAATATATAATATGATTTCTTAAAATACATATTTCTTTGGGCTTGAGCTTCCTAAAGGCTATTTAGTAATTTAGGATAGTACTTCATTTGTGTGTGTGTGTGTGTGTGTGTGTGTGTGTGTGTGTGTGTGTGTATTCCTGTGTAAATGTAGAGATTTTTTTCTCATTTGTGTATGCATATGTGTGTGAGTACCACAAGTGTCCTTTACAGATTAGTTGGTGAACTAAGCATATCAGCCTAGGTAATTGTTGCATACCACACAAGTCGATGTTGCTACACTACAAAAGCAAGCCCATATTCTGGTGTTCAAATACTTAGACATCCACCAGATAAAGAATAAATATCCATATCACTATCGCAAGGATAGAGAGTTTTACAGTATTTCATTTAGATTACAATATTTACTCAGGGCTGCTTTAAGGTAAAATCTCTTATCTTCATGCATAGCTAAGGATTGTTCTAACTCCTGTATTCATATTTATGCTGGTTTAATGTCCATTAAGTGTAACTTCAGTGAAGGTATTTTGAACCATGAACCAAATACTTTTATTTAAGACTAACCAGATTTAAGGCTGGCTTTTGCAGGATGTCAACTATTCAAGGTCTTTTTATGTCCCCTGCTTCAAGGTTAAGACTACTTTACATAGATATTTGTTCAAGGTTTCTGTTTGGTATAAACACAGTGTGGAAATGACTGCTGTTGTGGTTTGAAGGAGTAAGCCCCCAAAACTTCTGATGCGTAAAACTCATTTTTATGCCATCTACTGGTAAATTTAAAATAATTGTGTAGAGAAAGTTTAGGGATTTTCAATTCAGCCATTGCTAAGAAATCCTATGAATTTAAAAACATTAATATAGTTAGTAATTTAGTATAGCAAAAAAAAAAAAAGATTAAAAATCACTCAAGAGAAGTATACAAGGGGCTGAATCTCTAAGGGTTCTTTCTAAGAGTGAAGGCTCTGATGGCCATTCCCAGAGAAGCCTCCTCCTCTACTAGGTTTCTTTAGCAGTTATCAGTCACAGAGTCTACATGGAGTATTATCAACCAAAATGCTTGCCAAGGTTCTATTGCTCAGAGTTCTTGGTGGTATTTGGTTACAAAGACCTTGTTGGCTCTGGAAGTGGCTGACCATTAGTATTTATCTTTCTTCAGATAGAGTAGACTTTATAAGCTCATGATAAATCACATTGTTAAATTATTTCTTGACCCTAAATCCAGAGAGACACAAAAGTAACTTTATGAGAAACAACATTCCAAGAACTTAGAGATTACTAGTTAGGTCCAAAAATAAAAGAAGAATCTCTTTGATTAGTTCATATTTTAATCAATTTATACTACAAGTTATTACAATAAACTAGTAACAAATCCAGTATCTTACATATTTTTGTGGGTAAAATTGTACAATGTATTCTTTTGAAATGTTAAAATACAAGAACATCATTTGAGTGAAATTAAATGTGTGGAATAAAGTAGTTCCAAAGAATAATATCCAGAAGAATGGCAGTGCTAAATACATGCAAAATTAAATTTCTAAACTCACATATATACACCTACCACAAGTTATTATGTTATATATCTCTCCTAATTCACAAATGATGTGAACAATTTAAAACATACAACTATGGTAACACCTAAAACTTTACTTATTAGATATTTTCCCTCCAGTATGTCAGATATTTAAAAATATTTTTATATTCTTAATTCATAACAATTTTTAAGCACAATCTTGATAAAAGTAGGCATATCTTCCCTTGTATAAGTAGACTTGTCTTTTCCAAGCACAGGCTACTCAGGTAACTACTGATAGAATTATAGTAGAATATAGAATTACCTGTCAGATTGCAGAGTAAGCCATTTGTTTTTCATTCTCTGATAGATACATTCATTGGGGCAAAGAAGATAGCTTGTGCAAAGATTTTAACACAAAGTTAATGAATGCTAGGACAGTTAGCATTGGCAAGAGTGGCCTCCAGGGGGCCAGTGTCAGATCACAAAAAGATTTGCTATGGTTTAAGTTGTATTAATTGTACAGGATGACCAGAGAGGAGTTATTCCATGCTGAGAACAAACAATCTGGATAGTGTGTGTTTATTTTATTTTGGCTAAGCCTGATTATTTACATCTGTGACTTTTTAACCCCTTGGTGTCTCTGTTTCAATCTTCTGACTTACCTCTTCCCCCATATCTGTCTCTCCTTCCTCTTTTTCTTCTCTCCCTCCCTTTCTTCCATACTGTCCTTCCCTTTTTTTGTGAGTATGCCTCAGCTTGTAACTCATTCTGGCTTCAAAACTTATGGTGTAGCCCAGGCTAGCCTGAAACTAAAATTCTTGACAATTCTCCTGCCACAGTGACCTATGTCATCAGATATTCCATTTGTTTTTATAAACTATCTATAACTGACTTGTTTTTCCTTTCCAAGAGACACTTTATTTTTTCTTATTTATTTAAAAATATTATTTGGTCACTTACTAGCTAATCATTGCCTCATTTTAAAGAGTATCTCTGAGATGTCTTTGACTATACAAACATTTTCTAGCTGGGCTTTAAATGGACCAGTATTTCTCTCATTATGTGTAGTTCAAATTCAGTTGTCCCAAGTATCTTGCCTTGGCCTTCTGTCTACTAAGCATTTCATTTCTCTTTCCCATCCAAGATTAACTCTCATAACATGACAAACCAAGTCCCCAACAGCTGTCTTTCTTTTTTAGTTCTATTCAAATTATTTTTGGCTTATCAGCTTTTAGTGGTCCATGGGGCCACTTTTTCCTCTTATTTTTTCAGTCTCTGAGCATGAATGTGTTCTGTGAGAAAATCCAGATTAGTAATCAAGAAAGTAATACAACTCCCAAAACAAACCAACCATACACCTCGCTTTAAAGGCCACTTCTGAGTTCTAAAAAGGATCTAGACAATGTGTGAGCTGATTAAGCACTTCTTTGGGGTGAGGTCTTGAGGAGCTTTTCTGGGAACTGAGCAAAGCTAACAAGGAGAATGTTGCTGATTTGTAGGATAAAGAATGGCTGTTACCCAGGCAGCAGGTGGGTTGCCTGTCTTTGTGCTGCAATCCTTGATACAGGTCAAAACACCATACAGCACGACAGTACACATGTAGGGCAGGAAGGAGGGACTTCCAAAGGCAAGAAATGTGCAAATGGAAAACATATCACACCAGCTGGAATGCAGATGATTTTGAAACTGAAGGGTTAACCACTCAGTCCCTTTGCCCTTTCTCTGTTGGCTCATGTTTTCCATTACTTGCTGTTCCAGCCTCTTCCACATAATATGTCAACTGACTCACAATTTCCTGTAAGCACAGCTCCTGAGATTTTTATTCCCTCGTTTGACTTCCTCAAGCACCTGTTCTCATATATACATAACCAAACACACACACACACACACACACACACACACACACACACACACATACACACACACACATGTGCATGTGTGCACACATACAAGTGAAAAAATTAAAAGTAGTTTAAACTAAAAGGTTCTTGGCCTGAACTGGGCTTGTAAAACTCAGACTTTGAAGTAATAATGTTATGTGATACAGAGTATGTGGCATTAAAAGAATGGATGGAAGGCCTTACCAATGATGCTCACATACACATTTATAGGAGACGTGCAATTGGATAAGTCAGTGTGTTTCTGTGACAGTTTTTCCAGTTTATATCTAAAATGTTTATATATAAAACTACTTAAGATAGCTTAAATTTCAGTTGTACATATGTGAGTAAATAGATTTTGATAGCATATTATGATTCTATTTTTTATCCTTGCTAAATACATTTTCAGTGAATATACTAAAGGTATAAGTGCAATTGCATTAAAACAGTCTTAAAACAGGCCTGTCTGTTTTAAGACTGACTGCAGAGACTGGTATACCACTGACCAGGACTTTATTATAAGGCAACATTACTCATTCACAATAACTCACAGCAGATGGCTTCACATATTATATATTGTGCTTCTTGTAAATGATGTCAATATAAAGAGAGGCTGTAATGTTGACCCCTGGGATTGAATTTACTAGCTGAGAGTCAGAATATAACTTAAATGGTAGGTGATGTGGCCCATGACAAATGTCATTACCATAAAGATTCATGGCTGAGCTCTCAAGTGTGACTATATGATAGTGAAAATAGATGTAAATTCATTAAGCCCATCAGCCTCACCTCATTGAAAATAGAAAATTGTTCTGCCAGATCAATTGCATGTCTGGTCATCCACTATGCCTCAGATATTTTGAGTTATAGGAAGATAAGTATCCTCCAGATATTTGAGGGAAATCTAAGAGAAACAGAGGTGAAATCTCTGTATTGAAGTATTTGTTAAGTATAGATTGGTTCTGGAGGCTCTGTAGTTGAGCATATTACATTGCAGTGTACAAACTGAGGGCCATTCTACACAAAACCCAGGTATGTCTCATTTCTTCTGTATTTGATCTTATAGTAGATTCCCTTGTATTTGAAAACTAGCTCATGTCACTATTTTTAAATTTTACTTTTTCTAATTTTGTGCCACTGTTTACATACTGTTTCTTTTTAATTTGCTTTGATTTATTTAGATATGGAGAAATAGAGATGAAATAGATTGTATGTAGAGGTAGGGAAAACAGAAATGGAGTGTTGGTTAACATATATGATTCTAAGTGTTTTGGTCCACATTTTCTATTTTATAACAGCTTTAATCTAACATCCAAAACAATATTCATATAAATGGATGTATTTTACCCTTGTACATATGCACATGTCCTCTTACATACACATTTTCTTTACTATGTCCTTAAGAATTTTTTATATATATTCACCCATTTGCTATTAATTAACTAATTATATATCCTTTTCATTTTTAGAAAGACTGCACATTTGTATGAGCCTTAGTTCTTGGAAATGATGCTAGTGAAAAGAAGAGCTGTAATGATGGTCCTTGGGACTGGTGTATTTACTTAGTAACTGAACCAGAACATATAATAAATGACAAGAGATGTCCCATAATGAACATCCTCCTCTTCATATAGATTCATGCTTAAACCTTCAAGTGTGATTGTATGGTCTCAAGATCTTAGAAATTATATCAATAAGATGGGGTTATAAGGATATGTCTTGAATATACTCACCAAGTGCTGATTAAATATCTGCATGCATCAACAAGAAAATACTGCATGGCATGAAATAATCCTTTATGGAATAGATAATAATATTCCCTTAGATAGATAAGCCTTAGCTTTAGTATATAATTCATTATTAAATAGCACCTTTTCAAACATCAAAACAAACTTGAACTATAATTAAGACTATGAAACATTTTCATAATTAGTGATCAATGTGGAAAGGCTCAGTCCATTGTGAGTGGTTCTTGTGTGTGATGCCATCACTAAGCTAGTGTTCTGGACTATACAAGAAACCTGGCTATCAAGCCATGTGGAACAAGCCAGTACATGACAACTGTTTTAGTTCCTTTCTTGGATTCCTTCCATAACTTCCTAGTTAAGGAATGTAATCTGAGAGCTGTAAGATGAAATAAACCCTCTTTTTCCTAGATTGCTTTTGGTCTTGGTGTTTTATCACAGTAAAACAAACCTAAGAAAGAAGGCAAAGAGGAAACACTGTTTTTCCAAGAAATGCTATCTACTGACTTCTCAATGATCACATTAGGGATGAAGAATCTATTATCTAGGTGAATATGCATTGTCCATAGATAATGGAAAAATTGGAAAGTAAGTAGTATACAGACCATTAGCCATCTCATCATAGAAAATATAATTTACATTTTTTGATTTTCTGTTTTTCTCTGTGTTTCTCATTTTTATAGTATAGTTTCCGCACAGGAAAATAAACTTGCACCTTAGTTCAATGATACATTTTTATGAATTGATCCTAACAACTTTATGTCATTTGAAAAGTTAATGAGCACGCTTTATATTGCTTCACTTAAGTGTATGTAATGTAACATAAAGGAAAAGCTATCATAAAAACACAAGAAGAAAAGGTTAATCACTTCTTCTTTTCACTTCCAAGATAATTGTGCTGGTTTAGTTGGCTCATTTGTTTACCTGAAGAAGCAGTGATCTTTAACAATGGCTTCAGAGCTTGGTCTTGCAAGCAATTTCAGTGCAAAGATAAGTTTGCTTTGTTCTTTGGAGACTTGTGACTAAGTAGATGATGAGAGAATCTGAGAAGTTAAAGAAACAAAGGAATGAAAGCCACAAGGCAGCAGGCTCTTCAACACATTGCATAGACTGGTGGAGACACAAAATGCAAAATCTTCTATAGTGGATCTCAAAGGAAAATTCAAAATAGGCATATTTCATTTTTATTAGACTGTATCTCTGAGGATGTCAGTACCCTACTCCTCTTCTATTCACTCAGAAAAGTAACCCATGAAGATCTGTGCTGTGGCAAGTTTGACTGAGATTGTCTGAATATTAACACGTAACCCAACCTCATCTTCCAAGATTCTAAAATTAAATGGGAAGAACCTTCCTTGGTGTTGTTTTATGTGCTATTGATCTGTTTTATTTAGAAACAGAAAATAATTTTCTCAAAATGCAAAAAGCAAGATGCACTTTGAGACTTTGCGCATACTTAAAATGAAAACCCAGACCAAAGAAACAAAATAAAAAACTAGACAACAACAACATCAAGAAACCCAAACCAAAAAAAAAAAAATGCCTATGGATGGGATCCTGTCAGTTAACCTCACAGGAAATCTTGAGAAATTATCTGGACTAAAACGACTTTAAGGCATTGTGAGTTAACAGCTATTCTCACCTTCTTCTCTCTTCCAGTTCCTGTTCATTACTATACAATAGAGAGTTGCAGATAATATATGTCTTAGTAAACTTAGTTTTGCACAATGTGTATAATGTTAGCCTTAATTAATACTTGATTCAAGCAATTAAATGTTGATCATTCTTTTCATATACTCACTGTGAGACCACCACAACCCTTATATTTGTATTTAACTGCCTAGTAATTTTTACTAACACTGAAGTGATTTATTATAAAAGAACAAGAAAAAAATAATTTTTAAATGTCAATCCAGTAATCCCTAGGGCTTTTGAATGACATAGACAATAATTCTTCAGGCAGAGTCCCTTTTCTGCAGATCTTGTCAAATGGAAAAATGATAGAAGCAGACATTTTAATTCTCCACTGACTTATTCTGAAATTCTAGGTGATTTGGGAATTTGCATTTTAAATTACTACAAATATTTTCAAATATAAACTCAAGTGTGAGAACCATGCCTGCTGAATACTGATAGTGTCAGGCACTGTATTGGAGCACTGTGTCCTCAGAGGTTGTTACTGTGTTTATAGATGCTTTGATAATACATCATATTTACTTGAAACTGTATAGATCTCTCTTTCTCTAAAATTAACATTGCTTAGTCACTTTATTCAAATTATTTTGTTGCTTTATTTACTTTGCTTAAGAGTGTGTTCTCGATATCATATTAAGTGCTTCATAATATAAATTTTATCATTCTCTCACACTAGTAACTAACCAACATAATTTATAGCTCTGACAAAATATCATTGCCACACATAGATCCCACAGTATTATTGTGATAAATCTGTTATATTGTGTTTGTTACAAAAATAACATTGTAATTATCTACTCTGGGTTATTCTAAACTACCTGTTATCATCTATTGAAGATATGTCATACGAAGCATATAGGAGGAAAGAAATATGACTAGCCAATGGTAGAGCTCACACACTGTTCATTGCTAACGGTTAAGAGAGATTATATTTATAAAAACCCATTGTTAACTCAAGAAAAGCTTCCTTATAATTTATCTGCCTTGATTAAAGTAATAATTTTTTTTAAACATCACTTAAAATTGAAGTTAAATACAATTTATGTTCATTATTTATGTCTGAATCTGAGTATTATCCCAGTGAAAAATGATCAGAGATGAACAGAGACATAGATGAAATATTGAATATTATATTGATTTGATGTTGCCATATTAATAGCATGAGAAAGTGTCATAAAAATGCTAACAAGCATGAATTTCGAATGCACATTTTGAATGGTGTACCAAACAAAAGAATTTTTTTCTCTAACAATTTCCTAATTCTTTTTATTTATAGCATATCTTTTTACATTCTACAAAGAAGAGGAAGGAAATGTTACTTGAAATCTTGGTTCCTATGGATCTCATTCCATCATTTTCTTTTTCTTTTTAGTTGTTACATTTTGTATTTATTAAAAATTCAAATGAAAACATTCAGACAATTAACTTCAGCCTCATTGCCCATAAGTTTCATCCATGAATACAACTCTATTTTCTATCTATTGCTGCCCACAATGCCAAACTTTATTATTATTATTATTATTATTATTATCATCATCATTATTATTAACAAAGAAGTCACATTTTCTAACCTTGTATATCCTTATTCAAGGTCTCTACCCCCTCCCACCACATCAGGTCATTCTTTCGTCTCCACAAATCCCCATCCCATCCCTGGGCAGGCAGCAGGCAGTCCCATGGTCCCACTGCACCAATATTGCTTAGTTCAGTCTCCACTCCTGGCAGATCCAGTCCCCCCCCCCCGTCCCCCCCCCCCCCCCGCCTCTCTCAAGAGTGAGTCAGGTGTTCCTCTAGGGGGAGTGGGATCCAAGGTGTCAGTCCAGGGTGTTTCTGATCCCAAGCTGTTCAGTGCTTGTGGTTTACAGCTAGGGCATGCTTTGCTTTTTTCTTGTTTTTTGTTCGTTTGTTTGTTTAGAGTCCACTAATGAGTGATTACATCCCCTGCTAATGTTTCTCAGTTTGTGATCCCTCACTCAGTAGGATATTCTCCAAATCCATCCATTTGCCTGCAAATTTTAGGATATCATTTTTTCTTACTGCTGAGTAGTACTCCATTGTATAGATGTACCACAGTTTGTTAATCCATTCTTCAGTTGAGGGACATTTAGGTTGTTTCCAGGTTCTCGCTATTACAAATAATGCTGCTATGAGCATAGTTGAGGTAATGCCTTTGGAGTGTGACTGTGCATCTTTAGGGTATACACCCAGAAGTGGTATTGCTGGGTCTTTGGGGAGATTGATTCTCAGTTTTTTGAGAAACCACCATACTGCATTCCAAAGTGGCTGAACAAGCTTATACGCCCACCAACAATGGAGGAGTGTTCCCATTGCTCGCCATCCTCTCCAGCATAGGCTGTCCTCGGTTTCTTTTATCTTAGCCAATCTACCAGGTGTTAGATGTTATCTCAAAGTTGTTTTGATTTGCATTTCTCTGATGGCTAAAGATGATGGTCACTTTTTCAGGTGCTTTTCAGCCATTTGTAATTCTTCTGCTGAGAATTCCCTTTTTAGATCTGAACCCCATTTTTTGATTGGGTTATTCAAGGTTTTGGGCTCTAGATTATTGAGTTCTTTATATATCTTAGAGATCAGTACTCTATCACTTGTAGGGTTGGTGAAAATCTTTTGCAATTCTGTAGGCTGTCGTTTTGTCCTATTGACAGTGTCCTTGGCTTTACAGAAGCTTCTTAGCTTCAGGAGATCCCACTTATTGATTGTTGTTCTTAGTATCTGTGCCACTGGTGTTATATTTATGAAGTGGTCACCTGTGCCAATTCGCAAAAGTGTATTCCCCATTTTCTTTTCTATCAAGGTTAAAGTGGCTGGGTATATGTTGAGGTCTTTATTCCACTTGGATTTGAGTTTTGTGCAGGGTGACGGGCTCGGATTTATTTGCATTTTTCTAAAAACTTCCATCCAGCTATGGCAATACCATTTGTTAAATATACTATCTTTGTTCCATTGAATATTTTGGGCCCCATTGTCAAAAATCAGGTGTTCATAGATTTTTGGGTAATGTCTGGATCCTCAATTCTATTCCATTGATCCACAAGTCTGTTTTTATGCCAGTACCAGGCTGTTTTTATTTCTGTAGCTCTATAGTATAACTTGAAGTCAGGGATGGTGATACCTCCTGAGGTTCTTTTGTTGAGTAAAATTTTTTGGCAATCCTGGATTTCCTATTATTCCAAATGAAATTGAATAGTGTTCTTTCAAGGTCCAAAAAGTATTGTGTTGGGATTTGGATGGGCAGTGCATTGAATCTGTAGATTGCTTTTGGTAGAATTGCCATTTTTACTATGTTGATCCTACCTATTCAGGAACATGGGAGAGCTTTCCATTTTCTGATATTCTCTTCAATTTCTTTCTTCAATGATTTAAAATTTTTGTCAAATATGTCTGTTACTTCATTGGTTATAGTTACTCCAAGGTATTTAATATTATTTGCTTCTATAATGAAGGGCAATGTTTCCCATATTTCTTTTTTAGCTCTTCTACCTTTAGTGTATAGAAGGGCTACTGACTTCTTTGAGTTAATGTTGTATCCTGCTACATTGCTGAAGGTATTTATTAGCCGTAGCAGTTCCATAGAAGAATTTTGTGTGTCGCTTATGTATACAATCATATCATCTGCAAATAGAGATAGTTTCACTTCTTGCTTTCCAATTTGTATCCTCTTAATCTCCTTTTGTTCTCTTATTGATTTAGCTAAAACTTCGAGAACTATATTGAATAGATAAGCGGAGAGAGGACATCCTTTTCTAGTTCCTTATTTTAGTGGGATTGCTTTGAGTTTTTCTCCATTAAGTTTGATACTGGCTGTCAACTTCTTGTAAGTCACGTTTATTATATTTAGGTATTCTCCCTGTATTCTTGATCTCTCCAGGGCTTTAATCATAAAGGAGTGTTGGATTTTGTCAAAGGCTTTTTCAGCATCTAAGGACATGATCATGTTGTTTTGTTCCTTTAATTTGTTTATATGATGGATAACGTTTACAGTTTTTCATATGTTAAAACAGCCCTGCATTTCTGGGATGAAGCCTATTAGGTCATGATGGATGATATTTTTTATACATTGTTTTATGCGGTTTGCTAAAATTTTGTTGAGAATTTTCGCATCAATATTCATGAGGGAACTTGATCTATAATTCTCCTTCTTTGTTGTGTCTTTGATTGGCTTGGGAATTAGGGTAATTGTGGCCCTAAAGAAGGAATTTGGCAATATTCCTTCAGTTTCTAATGTGTGAAATATTTTGAGAAGTAAAGGTAGTAATTCTTCCTTGAATGTCTGGTAGAATTTGGCACTGAAACCATCTGGAACAGGGCTTTTATTTTTGGGGAGGCTTTTAATGACACCTTCAATTTCCTTAAGGGTTATAGGCCTGTTTAGGTAACTAATCTGATCTTCATTTAATTTTGGTAGATGGTACCTGTCCATAAAACTGTCCATTTCATCGAGGTTTTTCCTTTTTTGTGGAGTACAGATTTTCAAAGTATGATCTGAGAATTCTCTGGATTTTCGGATGGTCTGTTGTTATGTCCCCCTTTTCATTTCTGATTTTGATGATTTGAACACTCTCTCTCTGTTTTTTGATTAGTTTGGCTAAGGGCTTATCTATCTTGTTGACTTTCTCAAAGAACCAACTCTTAGATTCATTGATTCTTTGTATTGTTCTTTTTATTTCAATTGTATTGGTTCAGCTGTAAGTTTGATTATTTCCTGCTGTCTACACCTTCTAGGTGAGTTCGTTTCCAATTGTTTTAAGGCTTTCAGCTGTGCTGTTAGGTATCTAGTGTGAGATTTCACTAGTTTTTTCATATAGGCATCTAGCGCTATGAATTTTCCTCTTAAGACTGCTTTCATTGTGTTCCACAAGTTTGTATATTGTGTGGATTCATTTTCATTAAATTCTAGGGAGACTTTCATTTCTTTCTCAGTTTCTTCCTTAACCCAGAGATGGTTCAACTGAGTGATGTTTAATTTCCATGAGTTGGTAAGCTTTCTTTGATTTTTGATGTTGTTGAACTCTAACTTTAGGCCCTGGTCGTGCGATATGTTACAAGGGATTATTTTCATTTTTTTGCAACTATTGATATTTGCTTTATGACCAATTATGTGGTCAATTTTGGGGAAAGTCCCATGAGGAGCTGAGAAATATGTATATTCCTTTGCATTTGGGTGGAAGCTTCTGTAGATATCTATTAAATCCATTTGCATCATAGCCTCTTTTAGACTCCTTATTTCTCTGTTGAGTCTCTGTCTGGTTGACTTATCCAGGGTTGAAAGTGGGGTATTGAAGTCTCCCACTATTAGGGTGTAATAATTTATGTGGTATTCGAATTTAAGCAGTGTATCTTTTATGTAGGTAGTGGCCCGTATATTAGAGGCATAAATATTCAGGATTGAAATTTCCTCTTGACCAGTTTTTACTGTGATGAATAAGTAGTGACCATCTTGATCCCTTTTAATTGCTCTTAGCTTAAAGTCTATATTGTTAGAAATTAGAATGGCAATCTCTGCTTGTTTCTTAGGACCATTTGACTAGAAAATCTTTCCCCAACCCTTTACTCTAAGCCTGTGTCTGTCTCTGTGGTTTAGGTGTGTTTCTTGTAGGCAACAGAAGCATGGCTACTGTTGTTGTATCCATCTTGTTAGTGTGTGACATTTTATAGGAGAGTTGAGTCCATTGATATTAAGAGATATTAGTGACCACTGTTTGATATTTCCTGCAATTTTTGGTGGTAACTTGTTTGTATTTCCTTTCTCTGGAGTATTCTTCTGTGGAATTATTGATTGTTTGTTGTTTCATGGGTGCATCTGGGGTCCTTAGGTTGGAGTTTTCCCTCTAATACTCTCTGTAGTGGTGGATAGGAAGATAAATATTGTTTCAGTCTGACTTTGTCATGAAATATCTTGTTTATTCCATTTATGGTGATTGATACTTTTGCAGGGTATAGTATTCTAGTTTGGCAGCCAAGCTCTTTTATCGTCTGTATAACTTCTGACCAAGCCCTTCTAGCTTTCATTGTTTCCATTGAATAGTCAGGTGTTATTCTGATGGGTCTGCCTTTATATGTAAGTTGGCCCTTTTCTTTTGCAGCTCTTAAAATTTTTTCTTTGTTCTGTATGTTTTGTGGCTTGATTATAATGTGGTGCGCTGACTTTTTTGGGGGGTCATATCTATTTGGTGTTCTGTTAGCTTCTTGTATCTTTATAGGCATTTCCTTCTTCAGGTTATGGAAATTTTCTTCTATGATATTATTGAAAACATTATCTGTGCCTTTGAACTGGTAATCTTCTTCTTCTTTTATTCCTATTATTCTCAAGTTAGGTCTTTTCATGGTGTCTCAGATTTCCTGAACATTTCCTGAAGTATTTTCTTTGACCAATATATCTATTTGAGCTACTGAATCTTCCACTTCAGAGATTCTATCTTCCATCTCTTGAACTCTGCAGATTATGCTTGTATCTGTGGTTCCAGCTTTTTTCTTCAGGTTTTCTATTTCCATCTTTGCCTCATTTTGTGTCTTTTTTATTGCTTCTATTTCAGTTTTTAGTTCCTGGCATGTTTCTTTCATAGATTTGTTCATCTCTTCCAATTTTTTGTTTGTTTTTTATTCTATTTCTTTAAGGCATTTTTTCATATCTTTTTTGAGTGCTTCAATGATTATCATAAAGAAATTTTTCATTTTGCTTCCTTCTGTTTCTTCTCCATTGCTCAGTTCAGGGATTGTAGTTGTAGGACCACCACTTTCTTCTGGAGTTGTCTTGTTGTTCTTTCCATTGTTATATATATTTTTGCACTGGCATCTGCCCATGGCTTCAGTGGTTCACATTTAGGTGTCTCCTAGACAGTTGGGGCACACGGGTTTGTGTGTCTCCTGTCACCTGTGAATTAAAGGTCTGTTCAATCTCTACCTCGTCTCTGGGCAGGGGACTGGATTTCAAGTCTTCATTCCTTCTCTGATTGATCAGGTAGAGGAAGGTGGCATGCAAATTCCCTCAGGAGCTGATGGGGGGGACCCTGGCAGACTAAGTTTATCTATGTCTGCTACAGAGTGTTTAGGGACAAGCTCCACAGACAGCCTCTCATCCCGAGCAGGAATCCAACTGGAGCACAATTTTCCCTGGCAAGAATTCAGGCACTGGGGCCTGCTGAACCCACCTTACATTTGGGTGGAGTCTGAGATTGTCTTTCAGATTCCTCTATCCTTATCCTTTTGATCAGTTGAAGGTGGATGGTCATGCAAAATCCCTCAGCAGCAGCTAGGACGGACCCTGGCAGACCGAGTATCTCTGTCTGCTACAGAGTATGTGGGGACAAGCTCCAGAGACAGACCCTGGTCCTGGTCCATCATTTTCTTGTAGTCATAAGAAATATGTAAATTACTGTGAGTGGTGATATTCTGCTTTCCGGACCAAGAAAAGGAAGCAGGAGGATTAGATAAAGGATAATAGAGATTTTATGTGAGACAAATCAGTCAGGATATATGTATACCTTAGCAATCACTTAAGAAAAGAATCTGTGTCACTGGAGGACAGGAAGAGACAATTATGCTCCAGAAAATGGAAGTGATTATTGCTTTGGTGGATGAAACCAGCAAATACACATTATTTTCTACATATCACAATATATTGTTTTCTTAGTTTCATGGTTTATTTGTGCCAAGCATAACATGCAAACTTGTACACAAATACTCAGAAGCATTATATTTTTGATGGAAAAGATTATAGGTACCCATCCTGAGTTAATCTGCCCTGATGCTGACTAAAACCATGATCTCTTGAGAAAGTCTGGGTAATGACTCCTTGCCTCATTTGATTTTCAAGGTGACCCAAAGATAAATGACAAATGAGGATTTTTTTTTATTTTGTATTTATCAAGAAAAACAGTAAATTCAATTTAAAATGCTGATAAGTTAACAATAACTATAAAAAAATAAAAATCATAAGCATGACTTACCAAGGGTGATAACACAAATAAGATTAATACACATATATTTACTTTGTGTTCAGCTTTCCCTCTGGATTTTTTTTTTCCTATCCCTGTATATCCCCATTCAAGGTCCCTTCCCCCTCCCGCCACATCAGGTCCTTTTTTCTTTCTTCACAACTCCCCATCCCCTCCCTGGGCAGGCTGCAGAGGATTTTATATTGAAAGAAAACTTGCATTACACTGCAGTCTTTCCTCTATATAGTATATACAATTTGAAACATTTTTGTTGACCATTTTTTTTCTAAATTGTTATCTAATCAATAGTATCCTGTGGCCCACTTTTTTCTATAAAGCATTTTTCATTGTTTACTTTGTGTATTATATGCATATGTGTACATAAACATGTGGTTGTGTTTTCCTATACAGAAAAAATGTAGAAACCAATAGAACCCAATGGTTGATGTTGAATGCTTTCCCAATTTCTTCTCTACTTTATCTTTTCAGACAATGTTTCTCATCAAGCATAAATCTCATCATTTTTATTCTGCTTAATGCAAGAACACTAGGTAACTACCTATTTACATCATGACACTTGCATGCTTATATGACAGGCATTTTCACCACAGAGTTCTGTCCTTAATTCCTTATTTTTTAATTTAAATGTAAAATAAGTACTATTTCATTTTGTATTTGTGTTTGTGTATGTGTGTATATGCAGATGCATATGTACACAGGGAAGGGGATACATATGCAACTGAACAGACTTCTAAACATGAGGTAATGATTCTGTTTACTTAACTATGTATTAATTCTTTCATACTAGGATTAACTGTAAAGGAATTAACATAGAAGATGTTGATATCAACATAGGATTTTAAAAAGTTGCTATTTGCTAGCTTGTTTACAAGAAAAAAATGCGGTAAAATATGCACCAAGCAGATGTCATAAATGTAAATCCAACTCTTAACATTAAACTTCTTTAAATTAAAAATTTAAAAGACAATAGCATGAAATTGTTCTCTAACTTTTAACTTCAAGGTCTAATACTATTGTTCAGATTGTATATATATATTATATATATAGCATAGCTGTTTTCTCATCACTGCAATTGGTGAGTCTATGATTGTTAATTCAAAAATGTGCTATAGAAGTGTATATTAGACAAGATGTTTTCTAAAATAACAGCATTATTTAGCTAAGGAGATACAGAAAGTAATTTATAAGCTACAAAATGAAAGTGATGAAATAAGCATTCCAATTTATTTGAATTCTTGGGTTTGGATATGGCCTATACCTATTTAAACACTTTATGCAATTTATATTCATCATGCTAAATATGATATTTCTAGTATTTAGTATTTTATTTCTCAGCACTTTTGTGCATTTCAAACACTGTGTTCCATAAATGTGTTAGTTATGTCTCTATTCCTATTCAAACATCGACCTATTGCACACATTGTACCATCACGTATGATTATAAATCCACAGGGTTATACATAATAATGCATGCACAGAGTATATTTTATATTATTTAGGCTATATTCCTTTTTGCAAAAAAGGGTCCCAAATTTGGAGAATTAAATCAAATTGAGAAAGCTAGAAAATTTCTGTAAATCATCTCAAAGCCTTTCTTTCCCTTAATATTCCTTCACTTAACAAGAGCTGTGATTTAACAGTAATCAATTCTTTCTCAGTACATACATTTACAATGGTTATTCTTCCATTCATCTTACAACAAGAATTCTTACAATAATAGTCAGAATGTTTTCCTACTGTTGAAAAATGTTTGTTAGTCTCTGCTTTAAAATTAGTTTTATTTTCTTCTGTGAACCACAAAATTCACTTAGGTGTTTCTCAAGAAGAATATTTATTATCATCATGCAGTAATAAATTAAGTGTTTATTTTGATGAGATTGATTGGGTTAGTTGGTACTAAGCAATCTCAGTTTCCAGAGACAAGTTCAGTCCTAGTCTGTGTCCATGTTCATTGAAATTTGCTGGCACTTCTGCTCAATTAATCAACAATTAAGACAGACTTTCAGCACAGCCACATACAAAGACCAGTCACTGGGGCAGAAGGAAGTTAGAGAGCTGCCAATGGTATAAAAAATTTAAAACAGCCATCAACCCTGTCCATATTCATTAGAATCCTGCTAAACTCAACAAGCCAGGAAGTTTGACAAAATGAGTCTGGAAGACAGTAAGTAGGTTATAGCTAGCTCAAGAGCATGCACAGTCTGTTCTAAACATGACATATTTCAGGAGCACTATAGAAAGGCCACAATATGTGAACTAGCTAAGTCTGTAAAACACGGAGAAGCCCCATGAAAACATATAAGATATAAATTAAACTTTCATATGACTAGGAAATAATGGCTAGAATATGAGCCTTGAATCAAATTTCATAAAGGTATATCACTTTCCATATCAGTATATGTTGATTCACCCCTGATGGGTCACTATATGTGCAAATATTTGAGGTCCCCCAAGGTTAGCAGAGAAGGGCATTAATTATTCAATCATGTCTGTTCACTTTCTCTAATGGTAGTGGCTTTCTATCATAGTATGAAAGGGAAGCACATGATCACAGGATCTGAGAAAGAGAATAGGTACATTTATATAGCATAACATTATTTTGCATCAAACAAAGGAACAAACTCACTGATATGTATGCATATGTAATATATTAGTTTGTAATTCAAAATCAAATTGTAAGATATTGTTGTGTACAATATTAAAGTTTATATGTGATTAAAAATATTTGTAGGTAGATGAAATAGTAAAATCCAGTAATCTTACCAATAATGCAGCACATGCAGGAAGACCTTGAGTTTGGACTTTCCTGGGCTACAAAGTATGGCCTGTTTACAAATAAACAAAATAACAAATTACATAATCTCTGTGTCACATAGATTTCGCTTACTTCCCTTAGTTTTACCTTCATCTTGTCCCAATTTATTTCAATGTCTTTGTGTTGATTGCATTTTTAATGAATAAATGGATTACAGTGCATCATTTAAATTTGGAAACATAGCAAAGTGAATATCATGTATTTCCTGAATGAGAATTTGAAGTTCATTTTGCAGCTATGATGTTCTTCAACTATTTTCAGTACTAAGTCACTGAAGATGATATGCTCAGATGATACAGTTCCTAATACATAGCAGGAGAGATTTTGATAAGACATGAAAGAAAATTAACTTTACAAGACTACATCAGCCGATGTGGTTCATTCATGTAATCCTGATATTAAAGGTCAAGACACCGGCATATGTTTATAGGCATGCATAATTTTGTTCTGAGATGAAGGATCTGTGGAGCATGGTAGTTTAAAGATTGTGTTTGTTCTTTGCAAATGTAGGAAGCAGCAGTAACTTGCGTCCCACTCAGTAATCACTGCATTGTATATAAAAACTAACTATTGCCAGTGTATGATGAAGAAATACAAAAACTGATTATAGCATTATAGAATTGCCTCATTCTCTGCTCATCACTAGAATGATAGAATATGAACTGCATGGAAAGAACACTGATTTTCTTTAAGCTGGAATAAGCATTACTGTATAAATACAAGGTAAATTCTAGGTATGCTGTGATATAAAAACTACCAACAAGTACCATTTCTCTTCATTAAAATAAGTGCCACATTTGCATGCCCTGCTGTGCAGAGATTGCTACATAACACCACGTCTATCAATACAGAATAATAAGGTGCATCGTCTTTGCAAAAATGAAAAAAATCATATAGACATACAATTTGAGAAATAGTATTATCTGGGAAGATGCATCTAATCTAGGCAGACCCAGGTATAAGTTTCTGCTGGTATATATATTTGTTATTTATGCCCATTTACTTACCCAGAAAAGTAAAATTGAAATTTAACTCTAAACTTCTCTTTGCTATATGACAACAAATGAATAAAAATAATGAATAAAAAAGGTATTAAAAATACAGTGTATCATTTTCTTAGCATTTCAGGTTTTTATTTCTGTGTAGCCAAGGTTTAATAACATTCTTAGGCAAATCCACTTAGTCCTAATTTAAAAGTAATTGATAGGAAATTTTTATTGTAAAATAATTTTTAGACTCTTTTTATATAATTTAGCAATATTTATTATTTTGAAAACACTTATAGCATGAAGAAAATTTTAATGGGATGGCAAGGAGGCACACTGAGGTACACAAGGGGAATGTGGTAGATTTTTTTTTTTTGGAACACGTTGGGGCCAAAAAGAGGAAGAGTCACTTTTGTGTCTCAGGGTCTCTGTAGCTGGCTACACTCTGATGGGATTTAGTTTTTTGACATCATAAGTGTTTATTTGGATAAATTTTGATTTCCTGCTACAAATTTTAACAGACTTCACTTGAATATAAATTCTCATATAGATCCCTAGGAAATATTTTTGAAAAACATATATAATTGACATATTTAATATGTGTGCATACCTGTATGTATTCTTGTCATAGTGTGCATGTGAATGTCTGAGGACAATTTGCTGATGTTTCTCTCTCCTTTCACCATGTGGATCTGTGTTCAGGCTCAGGTTTTCTGGCTTGGTGACAGGATTTGTTACCCCCGAGATATCTCTTTGATGAAAATATTATCAATTTTGATCATAATATTCTGCTTTGTTTTCTTGACATTCCATCAATATATAGTATTAATCTTAAAATTTGTATATGTAATATACCTTTTCTTTTTCTAAGTAATATTTTTTTTATAGATTCTCAGTTGTGACTCTTGAATGCAAGTGATATAAAGTTTACATTTTGTAAACTGAAGCAAGAGTCATCCAACATGTTATTGTTGATTTGTTTTGCCCCAAATCACTTTTTACTTGATGGAGATATAGTTTATATTGAAGAGATAATCAGTCTTATAAAATGTGATGGTCTGTTTACAACAGCTCATTTCCATTACAATAAAATGAAAATGGCTTTTAAGAGACTGTATAAGAGGTCACCAGATAGCAGCTCTATCATTGTGAGTGGGCTTTCCTTTCTTACCCATTATTTGTACACCTTTTGTCATAAAACAGCCATTAGTTGCTTAATGATGGTGTTAAATGAGACATTATTTATCAATTGGTTCTGTCACTGAGCAGCATCATAGAGCTTACCTGCACAATCCCCATGATGGAAGTCAATATAGCTTCTTGATGCCATCAAGAGACATGTGAAATATAGGCAAACAGGTAGCATATTATTTTATGGTTATCTTTTCTCATCACATTTTTTCTCTCCTTCTTCTTCTTCTTCTTCTTCTTCTTCTTCTTCTTCTTCTTCTTCTTCTTCTTCTTCTTCTTCTCTCTCTCTCTCTCTCTCTCTCTCTGATAGGACTCATTAGACTCCTAAGTATTTTAGAGCATAGGAGTACTCTGAGCACAACTTACAGAATCTGATCCTGTTTTTCAACAGTTAAGACCTGGGTAGCATTAAACTTGGGTTATCAGGTTCAATAGTAATCGTAATCAGGCTTAATGTATCTTATCAGCCCTTTTTATATTTCTTGATATGAACATACTACTTCTATTGATCAATAACCTTTCCTGCCAATAGAAATTGAAAAAACAAACAAACAAACAAAAGCTACTTTACTTTATGCTAAATTCTGTTTAGCCACAGAAGTTTTGTGTGGGATGTAGGATGGTAGCATTTGTGTGTGTGTATGTGTGTATATGTGTGTGTATGTATGTATGTATGCATGTATGTATGTATGTATGTAAGTATGTATGTATGTATGTATGTGTATGTACATACACATGGTATTCACATCAAGGGTCCAGAAGTTGAATTTGTATATTTTCCAAAACTTCTGTTAATCTTTAAATTATATTTTTTCATAGAGTATATTTTCATTATGTTTTCCCTCCCCATCTCATCTCAGATTCTTTCCACCACCCTGGCCAGTTAGTACTATGTTCTATTATTCCCTTGCCAAACAGAACAAAAACAATGTAAACCAAAACCAAGACTGATACACATATGAACTCATAGAGACTGTGAAAGTATAGGAAAAACCCACCCTGGTACAAGCTAGACAAAATATCAGTAATGGTCTGTATTTCTCTTTCTTAGTTGCATCTTTCAGTGGCTTAGATATCATGGGGATTATGGTTTCATAAAAAAGAGTTTGGCAGTGTTCCCTCACTTTACACTCCATGGAACTGATTGAGTAGTATTGGTATTAGTTCTTCTTTAAATGTCTAGTAGAATTCTGCAGTAAATCCATCTAGACCTGGGCTCTTTTTATTTGGGGACTTTTAATAAAAGCTTCAATTTTCCTAAGTGTTATAGGTCTGTTTAGGACTTTAATCTGTTCTTGCTTTAATTTTGGTAATTGGTACTTGTCCAGAAAGCTGTCCATTTTGTTTAGGTTGTCTATTTTAGTAGAGTATAGATTTTCAAAGTATGACTTGATAATTCTCTGGATTTCCTAGGGTCGGTTTTTATGTCCCCCTTTTCATTTCTGATTCTGTTACTTTGAATATTCTCTCTGTCTTTTGGTTAGTTTGGATAAGGGTTTGTTTATGTTGTTGACTTTTGTCAAAGAACCAACTCTTTCATTCATTGATTTTTTTGTTTTTTTGTATCATTCTTGTTGTTTCTATTTTACTGATTTCTACCCTATGTTTGAGTGTCTTTTGCCATCTACTCCTTCTAAGTGAGTTTGCTTTTAATTGTTCTAAAGCCTTCAGCTTAGTTGTTAGGACTCCTGTGTAATTTTCTCTTGTTTTTTTATATAGGCATCTAGTAGTATGAATTTTCCTCTTAACACTGCTTTCATTGTGTTCCATAAGTTTGGGTATATTGTGAATTCATTTTCATTAAATTCTAGAAAGTCTTTTTTTTCTGAACTTATTCCTTGACCCAGAGGAGGTTCAATGTAGAGATTTTCAGTTTCCATGAGTTTGTAAGCTTTATGTGATTTTTGTTGTTATTGAATTACAACTATAGGCCATGGTGGTCTGATATAATACAAGGGGTTATTCCCGTTATTTATTTATTTTTTTTTGAGTCTTTGTCTGGTTGACCTATCTAAGGGTGAAAGTGGGATACTGAAATCTCCTACTATTATAGTATGATATTTGATGTGGGGTTTGAGCTTTAGTAGTGTTTCTTTCATATACGTAGGTACCCTTATATTAGGGGCATAAATATTCAGAATTGAAATCTCATGTTGATCAACTTCTCCTGAGACAAATAAATAATGTTTGTCCTTGTATCTTTTGATTGATTTTAGTTTGAAGTCTACTTTGTTGGATATTAGAATAGAAATACCAGCTTGTTTCTTGGGGCCATTGGATGGAAAAGTCTTTTCCCAACCCTTTACTCTGAGTCTGTGTTTGTCTTTGGAGTTGAGGTGTATTTCTTGTATGTAGCAGAAGGTTGGCTTTTGCTTTTGTATCCATCCTGTTAGAGAGTGTCTTTTTTAGATGAATTAAGTCCATTGATGTTAAAGAATATTAAGGACCACTGATTGTTACTTCCTGTTATTTTTGGTGATAATTTATGTGTATTTTCTTTCTTAGGGCTTGTCTTCTGTGGGATAATCAATTGTTTGTGGTTTCATGGGTGTATCTGGGTTTCTTAGGTTAGAGTTTTCCCTCAAGTGCTTTCTGTAGTGCTGGACTTGTGGATAGATACTGTTTCAATTTGTCTTTGTTGTGAAATATCTTGCTTACTCCACCTGTGATGATTTATAGTTTTGCTGGGTATAGTAGTCTAGGTTGGCAGCCATTCTTTTTTAGTGTCTGTATAACTTCTGACCAGGATCTTCCTGCTTTCATTGTTTCCATTGAATAATCTGGCATTTTTCTGATGGGTCTGTGTTATAGGTAAGTTGTCCCTTTTCGTTTGCAGCTCTTAATATTTTTTTGTTCTGTATGTTTTGTAGTTTAATTATTATATGGCGAGCAGACTTCTTTGGGGGGGGTCTAATCTATTTGGTGTTCTGTAAGCTTCCTGTATCTTTATAGTCATTTCCTTCTTTAGGTTGGGCAAGTTTTCTTCTATGATTTTATTGAATGTATTATCTGTGCCTTTGAGCTGCTATTTGTTTCCTTCTAATCCTATTATTCTCAGTTTTGGTCTTTTCGTGGTATCCCAGATTTCTTGAACATTTTGTTTCATGGCTTTTTTGTTTTGATGTTTTTGTTGAGTGATTTATCTTTTTTCTTTTATTGAGTCTTCCACTCTAGAGATTCCCTCTTCCATCTCTTGGATTCTGTTGCTTAGGCTTGTATCAATAGTTCCAGATTGTTTCTTCAGATTTTTTTATTTCATTCTTTGCTTTGTTTTGTGCCTTCATTACTGTTTCTATTTCAATTTTTAGTTCCTGGAATTATTCTTTTATTTATTGGGTTTCTCTTTCTTGTTGTTTTTTTTTTTTTCAAGGATTTGTTTATCTCTTCCAGTTTTTTTTTCTTCTATTTCTTTAAGGGATTTAAAAGACTTATCCTCTTTTTAGGCTTGTATAATCTTCATGAAGGTATTTGCAATGTTTCCTCTTCATTTCTCTTTTCAGGTCTTGGTGTTGTAGAGACATTAGCTTCTTCTGGTGGTGCCTTGTTGTTCTTTATATTGTTATATGTATTCTTGCACTGATGTCTGCTCACTGCTTCCTTGGTTCACTCTCAGGTGTTAGTGGGTTCTTAGTCCATTGTGGCTACAGTGGTTGCTTGTCTCCTATCTGCTCTGAACACGGAGTCTGCATGATTTCTTACTCTGATTTCTGATCTCATGACCACGCAATGGAATCCTTGCTGTCTGAAGCTGCCTGACTCCTACTCTGCCTTGGACACCACAAGGTCTTGCTGTTCAGAAAGACGTCTACCCCTCTCTGATAATGGATCCTGCTTTGAAGGTGGGACCTGAAAATCTGTGATGTGACTCCTGAGATTGCTAGGGAAGGCTTCTCTCAGCCCTGGTCCAGGGCAGGCCTGTCTATGAGGTCAAATCCGGGACTCTGGCTCTGGTCTCTGGGATGAGGTCCCTGGGCGGCTCAGGGGATGGAACCTGTTCACCTCCCACTCTGCTTTGGACGTGGGTTCCTTGCTGACTGAAGCCCTCTGACACTTACTCCTCCTTGGACACCATGAAGTCACACTGTTCCTGTCTTAGGACTTCTACTGCATGTTGTGGTTTCCCAGCTTTGCCATGTTATGTGCTCAGCTCCCTGCAGCAGCACAAAGAACACACCAAACAAACTTTGTTACCACTTACACCTTGAAGTACCCTCTTAAATTTTAAATTAGGATTTCAATTTAGTGCAAAGAAGCTTTATAGTATATGATTTATAGATGTTTACTTTTTAATTTTTAAATATATATTTTGTGCATGTGTGTAAGTGTAATCATATAGTTTTCCATAGGTACATACACCTCTATACAATGAGAGAGTGATAAAGAGTTTAGGTATCCTCCTTTTTCACTTTGACTATTTTTTTGACCCAGGATCTCTCTCTGAAGCTAGACTTCATGTTAGGTAGGCCGGAGGCTAATAATCCCAGCTGTCCTCTCCTGCCTATCTTAGAGCTGGGGTTTCAGGATTCCAGACACCTACTTTCTCTCATGAATGCTGAGTTCTAAATCCAATCCGCCTAACTGTGTAGCAAATGGTCTTCACTGCCAAGCCATTTCTCAGGCCTTTTATATATTTATTTTTTTGATTTTTGAATGTAAGTTTGCATTACATAGCCCAGAAAGACCCAGAACTTAGAGTCCTGCTGTTTGTGCCCTTTTTGTACAAAGATTACAGCTGTATACTACCATGCATACTGGGTTCTCCAATGTTTTTGATCCTTTGATCAAAGCAGTGACTGACTGAAGCCCCATTTCTACTTATAACAGGAAGCGAGGAAGAAATATATTTTCCTCTAATGTAGGGGGTAAGGAAGAAGATAATAAGGAGAGAGCAAGAGAGGGAGAAAGTAAGAGGGGGGACAGAGGGAAGGAGAGAGAGAGAAGACTTTAGAACACATAACTCTTAATAGGATCTCTCCAACAAACCACTTCCTCAGAGCTCAGGGAACCTGGCAGAAGAAGATACAGGAAATAGTTTGAAAGCAGAGGGTGCAGAGGACACCTGGAGAAGGAGGTGCTCAACTGAGCAAGGCTCATATGAAGTCACAGACACTGAAACAGCAAAAACAGGGCATACACCAGGTCAGAGAGATGGAGTGAATATAAGGATGGACAGACAGACAGAAGAATTTGGACAGGTGATGGAGGGATAAACAGAGAAAGAGAGAAAGACAGACAGACAGACAATATATAGCTTTCAATTTAGTATTTGAATGTGATTCCTAAGTGTGTGAACAAGTGGATCTCTGATTTTTCTGCTTGCTTTTGGGTTCTTTCCCTCTGTTGGTTTGCCATGTCCAATACTAATGTGATGGTTTTGTTTTATCTTCTAATATTTATCTTTGTTATGTCTTGTTCCTTATAGAAGTCTGTTCTTTTAAATGAGAGGAAAAAAGGAGAAGATTGGATGGGAGTGGTGTAGAAAGGTACTGAGAGGAGTAGATGGAGGGCAAACTATAATCAGGATATATTGTATGATGAAGAATCTATTTTCTGTTATATACCTTAAATAAGAAAAAACTATACAGTATGATTTTCAACTTGCTTATTTCACTTAGAACAACGTTCTCCAAGTTTGCCCATATTGTCTTAAATGGCAGGAGTTGCATCTTTTAAGGCTAAGGTAATATTCTACTATACATATGGAAGTTTCATTTCTATATATTTTAATGGACATTTTATTGTTTATTTTCAAGGAGCTATTGGGATTTATTCCTAAAGAAAGGGTGGAGGACAGGGAGATATTGGAGTGGGGAGGGGTGTAGAGAGGCAGGAAAATATCATTTTACTTGTACAGAAATTATATTTATTATACAAGTAAACTATAAAATATTGTTTGGTAAACTGAAATAAATTATGTATGCAAATATAATAAAATGCATTTTTAATAAAAATAAATTCATTAAATAAAAAATTGTATATTTTAAATGAAATAGAATCATTACGAAAGTCTGTTTCTTCTCTTTTCTCCTTCTCCTTCTTAAAATACTCTCTACCACTTCATATTGTTCATGGTCTGTATCAAGAAACCCTTCTCTGGCTTGCAACTGCAACATCACAGTGTTGAGACATCTTCATTGCTGCTTTGTTCTCCCTCTAATTCTATGATAAATCTCATGACTGTTGCTGTCACTGGAATAAGTGAGCTCCCACTCAGAAGCTTATGATAAAGTGTCTCATTTATGTTAGGGCATGTTTCAGCCCTTCAACCTGAAATACACATACTGGAATATGAAAGTGTTAAAAATCCCTTTGAGATCTTGTAATTAATTTCTATATATTCTTAGAAAGAAGCTGAAAATTAAATTTCTTTGGTAAAGCATTAATAAACTGTGCCTTATTATGTCATGGATATTGTCACATAGTTGTAATCTGGTAAAATGTACTTAGTATCAAGTATGAATTAATTCATAACATTTTACCACGTTGAATATTTCATAGATGTTATTAGTGTCTCTGTGTATATGTATAGAGGGAGTACTTCTTCACATGACCCTGTGTTACTTTTATGGAAAGAGGAACACTAAAGTTTTCTCTTTTCATTTAAACAAACTAGTGGAGGTGGAATTTCATACAACTTCAATTTTCTAGAAAAACTCTACATAGTTATACCTGGTCCTAAGAAAATCTTCACCTTGGTGTTTGGCACACAATCTTGGTCAACAGTTGGCCTGACTCAGCTAAAGTCTAAGATCCGATAGTGAAATTAAAGCTTAGGCAGGTATTTCACTGTTAGAAGATAATAAAAAGATAAAAAACTTTTTTTTCTGTATGACAATAATTTTTGGTTGGTAAATTGAGGTACAAGTAGTTATATCATTCAAGTTAATAATAATGGCTGAGCCCAGTGCATTTTGTTTGTTTTATAATTGTAAGAGAAGACAAAATTTCTAGCTTTATATTTTATGTATCCATGATTTATTTCATGTGTTTCCACTTACTACCTTGCAGAATACATTCATACTCATAATGGAAAAAGAATTAAAATAAGTAAAATAGTCTTTTAGGTATAAGAAATCCTAATCTTTAAACTGCAAAAGTTTCATTGTGGCAATTATGTTAGATTTTATCCATAGGAGGACTAGATTTAAGACCTCTAAGTTTTTACCAGGGTCTTTCTTTGTACCACAAAATCAAATTGCAACATGCTGTACTGAAATATACTGACTCATTACATATTGAAGACAAATGGGATGGCTCAAGCATTATTGAAAATAATCTGGACAGATGGCATTGTCATAAATTCAAGAAATTATTCATAACTTCAAACTCAAGATGACTGAAATGACTGGTGTAGGAGTTGTCCAGTTAAGATCTTTTGAGTAGAAAAATAGAAGTGATCAGTGCACTGGATTTTCACCATACCTGTTTGCAATGAATCATTTACACCAGATAAACCATGGTGGAAACAACAGAAGGATGTAATTACTGGATTCATTGAATTGGTGGCACTATCAACATCTGTTAATCAGCAAAGGGCACCTGCTTAAAATCAGTTTGTGTGCATTTGCAGGAACTTGTGAGTCTCCTATTGAAAATGGACAGGAGACTGACAAGTTCCCGGGAACACCCACAAATCTTCTTACTCATGCCTACCACTCTGCCATGGACAGGACTCTGTGACTGATGTTTACACTGCTTCTGTTCCTCCAGAACCCAACTATACATGTGAGTTACTAACAGAAAGTTTTTCTTGAAAACAAGAGACATTGTATCTGTGGAACAATCAACTTCTCTATCCACTATGGATTTCACTTTTCTTGGAGCACTTTCTCTGTGTTTAAATTTGTAAAAAGAAAGGCAATTTTTTTAAAAACTCAACCTGTAAGCTTAAAAGTTGAACCTATTTTCAGAACTAATTTGAATTATTCCATTTGTTTTTGTTGATCATGAATAATTTAGTAATATGAATGCTAATATTTATAGAAATTGAATAATATTAAAAATTCTATGTACACATATGTTACTATTTGCTTTCAGTTTCTTTATATAATGTTCAGTCAGAACTTCATATGCATACAAACATGTGCTTCTGGGAGATTATTTCTTATGTTTATGTACACACATATTATCAAATTATGTAATTACTATTTTTCAGTATTGTTCAATGAGGTATAATTAGTGTCATCACTTACAGCATAGAACTATTCTATTGCTCTTTGATGAAGCCATTCTTAAAACTGCACAAAGTTAATCTACCTTGGTTGGGTCACAGTGCTTTGTAGCACAACAGTAAATGCAAATATTGAGGAGAGAGTAGATACATTGTGTAACTGGGACTGTGCTACACATTTTGAAGGAGTCTCTAATTCTTATAATTAATAAGTTCAGCCTAAGAGATTTTTTAGGTTTTTCCATACAACTTATGTAAAGGCTACATTTATGTTAAATGTTCTGCAGTATTGAGTGCCACTGACCTTCCCTGTGTTTATTCATGTTCTCAAAACTTTGTTTCAAAATACCCAATAATATTTTCTGTGGTTGTACTTTAATTTAAAATAGATCCAACTCATTTTTTAATAAAGCACATACTAATTTTAATGTTTGCTCTAGCTAAAGTCCACTTTACAACTCATATTTTAGATTTTCTTTAATTGATTTTAACTATTGAGACTAAGTGTGGGCAAACACTATCACAGTTATATAATTGTCAATCCCTTGTAAATCATTGTCCAGATGGCTTCATTTTCCTGTTTTCATGATTTCAAGCTTTTTTTCCTCTCATAACATAATGCTGCTTCTGGATATAGTTTATATAAACTAATCTATTGATCAATCTCTTCTCAGAAGCATGAATAATACAGTGTGGAGTCTGAAAGGCTCATTTTGGTATGGAGAAAATGGAATAGACATTACCTTGAATGTACTCTTACAATATGCACTAACATTGTTATTCAAATTTGGTACTAAAATTCTGGTTCCTCCAACATATTATTAGGGATACTCATGATAAAGATGAGAACCATTTTTCTTTAAGAAATTATTTAGCTAGTAGTGTCTTCAGAATTGACAAAACAATTATTTGGTCCAGTAAGTTAGTCTAATACTTGTCCATATAGTAATGAGAGAGAAAATATCTATCATATTTCCATAAGCATAGATCATATATGTCTATTCCCATAGACATTAGACATATACGTACATTTATTTAAACTCTTCAGACATTATCTGTATTTACCCCTGCCAAAAAACATGACAGAGAAAAGGTCTTTATAACTGTGGTCTTATCACTGTAATGTAACCACCATATGTGCAAGGTCCTGATTTTACCATGATAGATCATATATCAGGCTTTCTTTATACCTAGACTCTCTAAATTACTTAATATAATTACTTTAATGTTTTTAACATATTGATGAACAGGTTGTAATTCTCTTAATAGATACACACACATATACACACACATGCCAGTGTATGTATGAATATATGTATTCATATACAATACTATAAATTGTTTCTTATCTATAACTATTTAAGATAAAGTTATTAATTTAAACAAATAGATTTGTAAAAAGTTAATTAACATAATTAAACAAATATCAATAACCTCAGAAAAGTTTGACAGGTTTGACAGTCTAATAAAAGATGTAGTTATAATCATAATCAAGGTCTAATCTAGAGTTGATTGAACACTAAAATAAAAATTGCAATAATACAAAAATATGAGATACATCAGTGAGACTTTATTTAGGTGATTTGAAATAAACTGACTTTATAATATTAAATATTAAATTTGTGTCCTCTTGGTAATTGATTCTTTTTGTTGAGTTTTTATTTATTTTTTATTAAAGTCTCATTTTTTATTATGAATAATATCATATTTTTTATTCATGCATGCACTTGTTCAAACTCCCTCCCCTCCCACCCATCCCAGTCACTCTCTCTTCTCCCCATAATTTTATCTTGTCCCCAGCAAAGACAGGAGGTTTCAAGTTCCCAATGTGGCTTAGTTCAGCATCCACCCCAGCAGATCCACTTTCCACACCCCAATATCATGACTGGGTCAGATGTTCTTCTGGAGGCAAAGGGCTCCAAGATGCCAGTCCCAAGGCGTTTCAGATTGCAAGCTGTTCAGAGGTTGTAGATTGCAGCTTGGACAAGCTTTCTTTCTTTCTTTCTTTCTTTTTTTTTTTTGTTGTTTAAAGTCCACTAATGAGTGAGCATGTTCCATCTCGTCTTTATGGCTTTATGGGTTTGTGATACCTCATTCAGGAGAATATTCTCCAAATCCATCCATTTGCCTGCAAATTTTAGGATATCATTTTTTTCTTAATGTTGAGTGGTACTCCGTTGTGTAGATGTACCACTGTTTGTTAATCCATTCCTCAGTTGAGGGGCATCCAGGTTGTTTCCATGTTCTTGCTACTAAGAATAATGCTGCTATGAACATAGTTGAGCTAATGCCTTTGGAGTGTGAATGTTCATCTTTATGGTACATGCCCATTAGTGGTTTTGGTGGATCCTTGGTGAGATTGATTCCCAGTTTTCTGATAAACTATCATACTGCATTCAAGAGTGGCTGAACAAGCTTACATTCCTACGAACAATGGAGGAGTGTTCACCTTGCTCTGCAACCTCTCTAGTATAGGCTGTCATCTGTGCTTTTTCTCTTGGCCAATCTGACAGGTGAAAGGTGGTATCTCAAAATTGTTTTGATTTGCATTTTTCTGATGGCTAAAGATGTCTAGCACTTTTTCAAGTGCCTTTCAGCCATTCATAATTCTTCTGCTGAGAGTTTTCTTTTTAATTATGAACCCCATTTTTTAATTGGGTTATTTAGGGATTTGGGCTCTAGTTTCTTGAGTTCTATATATTTTGGAAATCAGTCCTCTGTCAATAGTGTGGATGGTGAAAATCTTTTCCCATTCTGTAGGCTGTCATTTTGTCTTATTAACTGTGTTTTGGAATTTACAGAAGCATCTGAGCATCAGGAGATCCGACTTATTGATTGTTGTTCTTAGTGTCTGTGCCATTGGTTTTATATTTAGGAAGTGGTCACCTGTGGCAATGCATTAGAGAGTATTTCCCACTTTGTTTTCTATCAAGTTTAGTGTGGCTGGTTTTATGTTAAGGTCTTTGATCCACTTGGATTTGAGTTTTGTGCAGGGTGACAGGCTCGGATCTATGTTTCCATGTAATATTATTCTGATGTGTTTGCCTTTATAGGTAATTTGCCCCTTTTCTTTTGCAGCTCTCAATAATTTTTCTTTGTTCTGTATGTTTTCTGACTTGATTATATGTGGCAGGCAAACAGTTTTTGTGGGTGTAATTTGTTTAGTGTCTGTAAGCGCTTTTTGTAACTTTTTAGGAATTTCCATCTTTAGGTTGGGAAAGTTTTCTTCTATGATTTTATTGAATATATTATCTGTGCCTTTGAGCTGGAATTCTTCTCCTTCTTCTATTCCTATTATTGTCAGGTTAGGTCCTTTTATGGTGCCCCAAATTTCCTGATTATTTTATGTTATGGCTTTTTTGGTTTTAGTGTTTTCCTTGACTGACATGTCTATTTCCATTATTGACTCTTCAACTACATAGATTCTCTCTTTCATCTCTTGGATTCTATTGGTTATGCTTGTATCTGTAGTTCCAGATATTTTCTTCAGATTTTCTATTTATTCCTGTGCCTCACTTTGTATCTTTTTTATTGCCTCTATTTCAATTTTTAGTTCCTGGAATGTTTCTTTCATTTGTTGGTTTTTCTCTTGGATTTTTTGTTTGGTCAAGGATTTGTTCATCTCTTTTAATTTTTTTCTGTATTTTCTTTTATCTCCTTAAAATAATTTTTTATAATCTTCATAAATATATTTTTGAGGTTGTTTTCTTCTGTTTCCTCTACATTGCTCTGTTCAGGTCTTGGTGTTGTAGAACCACCAGTTTCTTCTGATCTTGCCTTGTTGCTTTTTATATTGTTATATGTATTCTTGCAGTGGTATCTGGCCATTGCTTCAGTTATTCACACGTAGTTAATTCTTAATCAGTTGTAGTTAGAAGGCTTTTGTGTCTCCTCTCTGTTCTGAACATATGGTCTGCATGGTCTCTTGCTTTGCTGTGGACATGGGTCTGCATTTCAAAGGCATCTGTGTATCTGTCTATGATGAAAGAGTTCACCCGAGAGACAGGACCCTGCAAAGGAGGTTCCTTCTTCTAGGAATTACTGGGAACAGACCCTGCCAGTTTTAGCTTAGGGAGAGTCTGCTAGCTTAGATTCTGAGGTCAGGCCCCTGGCCCCTGGAGAGAGATTCTCCATGTGGGCAGCCCAGGAGCTGAAGTTTCCTTTATTTAAACACATCAGCCAGCATAAGCATTTTCACCTTGCTGTAAATTAATTGCTCTTCCAATCATTCTTTCAAGAATGACTATACTATTATTTTATATAAATGAAAAGGTATTCTATAGTTTGATTTTAACTTCATCTTCTTCTTTCAACTTCTATTTTCGGCTGGCTCCACTTCCGGGACCCAGTGCTGGCTGCAGAATCCCAGCGCTCTCTGGGGCAGGGGCAGGTAAACTCTGTCCCTGACCACATACACAGCTCCTGCTGAGGGAAACCCCGCCACGCCAGGACCTCGAACTGAGCGAACCAACTACAGGGGTCTCTGAAGGGCAGATTCAGACCCCGCCCAGAGGTCAGGAGGGGCAAGAGGCCTCAGCGCCTGGGAGGGAGAGTTGAGCTCCCATTGCTTCTGGTTCCACTTCTGGGACCCAGTGCTGGCTGCAGAATCCCAGCGCTCTCTGGAGCAGGGGCAGGTAAACCCTGTCCCTGACCACATACACAGCTCCTGCTGAGGGAATTTGCATGGCTCCCACCACGACCTCGAACTGAGTGAATCAACAACTGCAGGGGTCTCTGAAAGACAGAATCAGACCCTGACCAGAAAGGTGACAGGAGGCATACAAACCCGAGTGCCACAACTGACCAGGACCCATCTAATCATGAACCACTGAAGCCATGGGCAAACGTCAGTGCAAAAAATTACATAATACTACAAAAGACAACATGGTAACTCCAGAAAAGAGTAGCGATCCTACAAATACAAGACCTGAACTGAGCAGTGAAGAGGAAACAGAAGGAAGCAACACCAAAAATTCCTTTTTGATGTTCATCGAAGCTCTCAAAGAAGATATGAAAAAAAGCCTTATAAGTGTCAGGATATGTTGGAAAATTACTGGTCGAAGTCCAGAGCAAGATGAAAACCACTAGCAAATACTGTATCTGTGAGGGTGATAGGAGTATACAGGCAAATTGTTCTCCTGATGTGTGGACTGCAGATTATGACAGAAGGAAGAGTTAGGTGCTAAATCCAGCAGACAGATTAAAATATCACTAACCCAAACAGCCAAATTAGAGCCAACATTTATAT